>BQNB010129129.1:0-19167 GCA_026074375.1 Tanacetum coccineum
AGGGTTATACTTTACCCGTATGTTTTCATATAATTGTCCGGTATTTTCAGTCTTATAAATTTAAAGCTTTTGAAACACATCAAAGTTTCGATAAAGTCAATTTTTTTTATTATTACAAATCCAAATTTTAAAAATCGTCGTACCGTTTTCTGGCAAACGGAAACTATTTTATTGTTACTGCTTCAGAAAGTGCGCCGCACTTACCCAAAGTACGCCACACTTTGCTTGTTAATTGAGAAAAGAAGTTTGAATTAAAGTAACTTGACCATAACCGAAAACCCAAAGAACCCCATAATCTGTAATTTAACTTTTTTTAATGAGGAATATATTTCCAATATTGATAATTGTTAAATTTATATATAACTTGTGTTTAGAAATAAAAAAAAGCAAAAAAATAATAATATCATTTTCTTATTAGCTTATTTGGTTAATTGTCTACATAATTGCTTATGTTCCTTATGTGTTAAAAACCTTCTGAAAAAAAATTCATGATAGCTAGATTAAGTTTTTTTGATAAAGTTGTGTAAATAAAGAATACAACAAAAATAAAAAAAGAGATTTCCATAAGTGCGCCGCACTCGTACCATAGTGCGTCGGTGTTTCTGAAAATAAAGAAGGATTATTGATTGTTGAGAAAGTGCGCCGCACTTTTCCAAAAAACCGTCGCACTTTTCTGTTTAAACCAAATCAAAATGCCAAAGACGCAAATTTTGTAAAAGGATTGTTTGAAATGAAGATTGCTATGTGCTTATTAATATTATGTAAGTGTAGAAAGTTGCTTATATATGCTCTAACTAACCCACTAATATTTATTTTGATATTATATTGTTTTAAATGTAATATGGACTCGAGTATGGGAAAGATGTGCCTAGGAAAGGACGTAATTGAAATCTCTAGTGACCGAAATGAAGGGTCAGGAGATTGGGATTCGCCTGATTACAAAGATATAACAGGAAGTGGAGGAAAGAAAGAACCTGAAGCTTTGGTCTTTCACAAAATGGACACTGAAGTGGATAGTGATCGGTATATTGCACAATGTTTTGTGAATGGTTTATATGCTTCAGATGGAGATATCAATTTGGAAAAGAACGATAACTTAATCTCAAACAACTACGCAGCCAAACTTTGTCTTAAGTATGAGGTTAGGAAGGGAAAGAAGTTGGTTAAGAAGGAGTTGATGGTGTTACTACGTGGGGAAATTTACTTTGTTCAATTCATCATAAATCCTGAAGAGGACGAATTAGAGCCAAGATTAATTTTCAGAAGATCATTCTTGCATTCTGCCAATGCAATAGTAAACTTCTGGGAAGGCATTATTACAATACAGCTTGACTTTGACCCTTTTCTTTTTAGCAGTGATGAAGAAGGGAACCCAAATCTTGATAACTTAGAAACGTTAATTGACTTTGACTTTGATGAGGTACCACAGACAGAGATCGATCTCCCACCAATGGTATGCAAAATGGGCAAGGGAAGTAGGAATAAAAAGAAAATAATGGAAAACATCATGTACTTTAATGATGGTGCTGGACCATCTTCATCCGTTAGAACACCCTTAACCCAAGAGGAAGCAGAAAGGAAGGCACTTGCCCACCGTATCAGTATGAGGTATGAAATGCTAGAAGAAGCGAGGCCGATAATAGAAACATTGGTCTATAATGACAAATACAAAAAGTTGTTTGACAAAATCTGGGCTGACAAAGTCAGATTAGATGGAAAGATTAAACTAGAAGAAGAAAGAGCATTGGTAAAAGTGAAATGACAGATGCTTAAGGAAAAGAAAGATCCATAGGCATTCTTATTTCCAATTAGGCTGGAGGGTCTAATCAATGAAAACGCTCTCGCTGATACATGATCTGACACTAACACCATGCCATACAGAATCTACGAATAGCTGGGCAGAGATGATATCATGCAAGAAGAAAGAAACATAACAATGATTAATTATACAGAAGCTGAAGTAACTGGTCGGCTAGTAAATGTACTATGTCAAGTTGGATTCACCACTTTGTCTGCCTAATTCTTGATTTTAGAAATACCTATAGACCGGGACGCACCTATCGTGGTGGGTCGTAGATTCCTTGATATAATTGGAGGCAACATTGACATTCTAAACATGATATTAACTACTTTTGATGGACTCACCCGTTAAACCTTTAGAGCAGCTAGATTAGAAAAAATTAGAATTGCTAAGAGCGACTCAAATGACGAAAAAGACTATGTGATTAAGAGGAATGATATGGGAACACCAATTCACAACTCCAGACCAATCGGATACCAAAACAATACCAACCCTGCTGAAAACATAACCTTGTCAACTCTTGAATCAGTAATAAACCCATTTAGAAAAATCAACGTGTGGAAAAAGGCTCTAAGTTTCCTAGGATTACTCACAGCTAAACTAAGAGATGTTGAATGGAAACCCGATTACAAATTATGCTATTCTAATCCAGAGTTAGCAACTGGACAATGGAAAACTGAGATTCGTTTAACCGACCCCTATGGAAATATCTATATGCAAGCTTTTATGACAAAACCCACAAAAAGGAAATTATCTAAATATCACAAATTGAGTGACATAATGTCACCAAACTGGTTCGTCGAGTAAGCATTGGAAGCAAGAATAAGGGAGGAAGAGTTTGTGCACTCCCAAAAAGATGTTTATCGTACTTTAATTTGACTTTTTGTCATATGCATATCTAAATAATAAATCAATTATATTTAATCCATTATGGATTATACTTTGATGTACGGTGACTATCCCGATATGAATAATGAGGATTTTGGTGGGCTAATTTATGTTTCAGTTATTATAATTTTAAAAAAACAACAAATAAATAAATAAATATATAAAAAAACATATAAAAAATAGGGGTCCAAGTTCGCCGCACTTAGTTGAAGTGCGCCGCACTTTAAGATATTTCAGAAACAAAGCTTATAAAAGAAGTTTTTCGACTCATTACCACACTAAAAAACTTAGACATCGCCGGGTTTCTAATCAAAATCAAAGAAAAGATTCTAAAAACCAATCCACCAACTTTTTAATCATGCCAAGGGCATGTTTATTTCGTTCCTTACTATTTCTTATCATCAAAACCATTATAATTATGTGTTTAGTGTTTATATGAATTAAGTTTAAGAAAATTATGAAGTTACGCCAATAGAATTTGAATAAGACTAGGATTATGCCTTATTATTTAGAATTAAGAGATGCTATCAGAAACCCATGAATAAATCCAGGTTTAATTATTTGAAACTAGTGTTTAGATTGAGATAAAATTATTAAGAACTCGATTTTTTTAAAACAGAGCAGGAAGTGCGCTGGTTTTGGTTTAAAAAACCGCCACACTTGCTTGATTATTTAAAAAACCGCTGCACTTGCTTGATTATTTGAAAAACCGCCGCACTTAGGTTTTGTGCGCCGTACATTTTCCCACAGAATGTCTGCAAATTGATCAAAACATAACCAACAATGCTAAATCTTGCCTAACTTAATTATATATCATGTTTTTGGTTGATATGTGATGTGTAGACTTCAGGAGCATACGATTATAAGGTCGGGTCATCCTGTGCCAAACGCTTTAGGAATGTTGAAACCGTTGAAGAAGCATTACTCCCATATGTTCACCACGAATTCTTGGAGTGGAGTGGTTGTAGTAGAGAAGCAAAGTCTCGTTATAACACTAGGTTGTCAATTTTGCTTCCGAAACTCACTTATTTACCGCAAATCGTAGATTGACAGTTGTTACACAAAATTGGTTGTGAAGAGGAAATAGATAACATGTTAAAGATTAGTTTGAAGGAAGCTGAAACCAGAGAAGAAATATTCTTTTATGTGGCTTGGGTAAGGGCTTTTAACATCCGTGAGCCTATCTACCTAGAACTTTGCCGTGAGTTCTATGCTACTTATGAGTTTGATGAAGTATGCGCGGATGATAAGTTATAGTCAAAGAAGATAATCAGTTTTAGACTAGGAGGACGTGCTCATAGTCTAACTTTGTTGGAATTTGCTAGGAGATTGGGATTGTATCATGCTGACGAATTAGAGGAAAAAGGTTTTGATACTTATTTTCAAGGAGGTTTGAGAAGTGATGAAAACTTTAATGCTAGAGAATATTGGGAAAGGATTAGCACAGATAGGGACTTACATTTGTCTAGGAGCTCAATCACTTCTGTTATATTCCTGATTCTTAGAGTGTTACATAAAATGATCACTAACGGATTATGTCAAAGGACGACTGGATATGAGAAGATTCAAAGGAATGATTTGTGGTGTTAAGTATGTTCTTGTGGCTAATGACATAGAATGGTTGCAAATCTGGGGCTGGGGTGATTGCAAAATGGATAAAAAGAAAAAGGAGATAGAAGTCAGAAGGGACAGTCAGATTTGTTGTGGTCAGTTCATTTCAAAGATTGCTAGGAAGAGCAGAGTTTTGACTGAAGAGATAATACGTTCCCTGAGTACTCCGGTTTACTGCAGAGATTTAGACAGGACTACCCTGAGAGAGTTGATCGACTCTGAGGATAGATTGATTCCTGATATTCCGGTTGATGATGTACAGAGAGTTGCCGCCCAGAGAGCTCCGAGAGTTCAGCGAGCTTCGATGCAGGATTTATATGAGCGTATGGGTAGCATGGAGATCAGGCAGGAGGCAATAGAGAGGATGGAGTACAGACAGTCATATCACTGGGATAGGTACCAGGGTGTCTTTGAGCACATGGCAGGAGTTTATAGTGTTCCATTGCAGGGTGCTTACAACCCACCTGGTTATGCTCAGCCCCAATACGACCAGTACTACCAGCAGTATTATCCACAGCAACCACCACAGCAGCAGCATGATGATGAAGAGGACGAGTAGTGTCGGATGACACAAGATGGATATGTGATTGTGTGTGTTTGGACACACGTATTTCAAAAACAATATTATTATTATTATTATTATTATTATTATTATGTGTAAATGCCTCTGTTGGCATTAAAAACAATATTTTAAAACTTATTAATTAATTAGAATAATTATTATCATGCATATGTTTTGGAATATGTGTATTTGAAACAGGAAAAGGAGATGGAAAAGACAAATGCAAGCAAGAGTTTTGGAGGATACGCAATACAAAAGTATATTTCACTTTCCCTATTTATCTTTTCTCTATAATCTTTCGCATTAGGGACAATGCTCATATTAAGTATGGGGGGAGATAACCTGGAAAAGTGAAAACATTTAAAACCATAATATAAAAAATTTATGATATAAGCAATCTGACTCGAGATGGATAACGTTACTAGCATATTATGCCACCAATTAAAAAGTAAGGTTCTCCCTTACACTTTAAGATTTCGAGTATCCATCTTTGATACCCAAGATAATTGATTCCTTTAGCCTGTTCGAGTTAGGGTTTAATTGCTGTCATATATGTCTATTCCGTTGTTACAGATGTGTATGTATGGTCTTTGTCACTTTTTCTGGAACAGTGGTATCGGTTGAAAATTATAAGTGTGCCGATGATTTGTAAAATTCTAGAACTTGTGCTTGAAATCTTTTTGAGACCGCAGTAAGATCATGCTTGCGTGATATAAACATTTTTTTGATTAAGAGGTATTATTAAAATGAAAAATATAAATGAATTACTTTGTTGAAAAAACTTTTTAATTAAATCATATGAAATTTTATCCGTTCAAAGTGTTGCGCGTATCTGCAAGTGTTCTTATCATAAGTATGGGGGGAAAGCAAGTTCCCCCAAAATCCCCAAGAATGTTCAAAAAAAAGTATGAATATCTGAATATCACCAAAAAGAAGAAGTTCGATGGAATAAATGGATAAGATGGATTGTTATTTAATTATAAACTCTTTTCAACAAAACGAACCCAAAACTTACTAGTATGTAACCTCTTTCGAAGATAATGTTCGGTGCTTACGCCATGTCGGTGGAGTTTAGTTTCTAGTACAAGCTTATGGTAATTTGTACATTTCATGACTGCGCGTTTGAGTGACTCCCGTTTATTACCCTTTTCACTAAATTGAGCGTGAGTGAAAAATAAAACTTATCTGAAATTTTATGAGTTGCTTTGTCGCGTTATCTATGCTTATGATTTCTAAACTGATACAACGAAATTCTTTCGCTTTGATTGCTTGAGGGCAAGCAATAAGCTAAGTATGGGGGGATTTGATAACGCTCCAAATATACATAAAATATCCCTTAGAAATGCGAGAAATATATGTACTAACGCAATAAATATTGCAAAGAATTGGTCGTTTGTTATGTAAATATTGTTTCAGGACTAAAAGTGGAAGAAAGGACTTAACGTGCAAGAAAATTGGTTACTTACAACTAACAATCGTTAAAAGAAGGATCTAGAAAAGGGACTGTTGTTATTAAAGGCACAAGTGCGCTGCTTTTATTACTAAGTGCGGCGCACTTGTCAGCGTGTTTAATGCAAGGCATTTATTAGGGATGTGCGGCGCACTTTCTGTGTCAGTTACTAAAAAATCATAAATGGTGCAACTTTTGAGTTGCCCAATCATCACTATAAAATGGAGATGCAACTCTTGAATTGCCCAATCATCACTATAAATAGGAGCACGATTTTGGAAGCAAAACACTCATCTACAACACCAACAATCAGTTCATACACTCCCTAAATCATTCTCCAAGAAGTTGCTTTAAGTTCTTAAGAAGATTTAAAGGTTAAACCTGCATCTTCATCATTTTTCGGGAAGAAGAGCAAGTGAAGTTTCTTAATTCCAGAAGTTGGAGGTGCTAGTTATCAAGTTGATTCTTTTTTCTAGAAGGAATTGTTAGTTTGGATCTTTTACTCTTGAAATTTGATAAAGAAACATGTTTTCATCCTTTTATAATATGAGTTTTGAATCTATGATATTTGTTATATGTGTTGCTATCATGAATGTTGAGTAGATAAACATGTTTGGTTAGGAGCTATATGGATATTATGGATTGAACTTAACTTTTTGAATGAACCTTTGATATGAATAATATAAGCTTGATGCTTTTGGACTTAGATTATCTAATTTTCATTTGATCACTACTTATCCTAGATATAGGTCGAAAGACTCCGATTTAAGTGGCTGATTTCCAAGTTATCTGTCCATAACGACTAGACCTTAGCCTTGTGAGGATTGGCTAAGTAAACAAAAATTAACCTAAGTACAAAAGTGTTTAATGCTGGACCACATGTCTAACAAACTTGGTTTAGCAAGCTTATATTACTCATCATCAAAACACGAATCACACTTAAAGCATTTTCATAATTAAAGATAAAGGCCGAAAGGGTTTTTCATTATGAATAATAGACAATATTTTAAGGAAACTAAACATTCTTAAATCGATTATAACTTCATCCGTGAATCATTCAAGTTTATCCATAATATCTATCATTCCTTAACCAAACATGTCCTTTTAAATCATTGAATTAGACCATTATCTTTAGACCCGTAAAAATCTATAAGATAATTCCCTTTTTCGTAATATTATCGACTTTATTTTAGAATTTGCCAATCTCTTGTTGGAACGACTAACTCCAACAACACTATATCTAAACAAGGGTTATACTTTTATAACCCGTGTGTTTCTATATAATTGTCCTGTATTTCAGTCTTATAAATTTAAAGCTTTTTGAAACACATCATAGGCGATATATGATATTAATCTTGTTAATTGTTAATTTTTTTTTTGCAAATATGATGATCAAGACTTAAACATACACATTAAATTTATGTGGTTTCGATCCACGACTTTAAAATCTAGGGAAGACATTGGCATGTCTTAAAGGGGCCTAAAAGTTCATTTTTGTGCTATGTGGTATGTATTGTATAAAGCTTACGAAATCAATTATATCGATGTATGTGGACGGAGTTTATAGGACGAAGGAGTCTTGTATCAATACATACATGTTTTAATTATAAGATAATTAGGATCATTATGAATATTATGATTACTTAATTTTAATGTTATTTGAATAATTGTTATGTGAATTAGTTTTATGTTTATATTGTTTTATTTGAAGTATTAGACTTATGAGAAAATAAAAGGGTTTTTCAAAAATAAATATAAACATGACTAATTATTATGAAATCAGATTTATTATGGACTATTTATAGTTCATAATGTGTTTTCCAAATTAAAGTGTTATTTTGAATGGTTAAAACTGGACGCTATGGACTCATGGAAAGAAAAGAAAATTTACACTAATTTTTTTTTTTGGTTTTTCAAAGATTAATTCACAATTGATTTTAACGGACAATGAGATAAGACAACTTAAACCAAATAATCTGCTTACTTCACGGTAGCTCTCAAAAAGATAAACTCACAGGTGAGCGGAGGAGTAGGAATAGCGCGAAGCTTATTTCTCCTTTCGGGTCGTAGTTCCTAGGAACAACCCTCCTTATACCCACTTTATAGTTTGTTCAACTTTCCGAGGTGAGCCGTACGTCGTAAGAGACACAAAAGGCAAGTTTTTAAATCTTTTGTTCGAGTTGGGAACCAACAAGTTCACCGGAACTTATTATGATAATACCTCAGTTGAGAATATTATATTTTGGTATTTTACCAAGTTGTGAATTTTATTTTTTTTTTTTTTTATGGACAATGTTTTTATATTTTTGATTTTTTTTTTTTTTTTTTTTTTTTTATACTGATAATTATACTAAAAAGAAATGAAAAATATTTTTGTACTTTTTTTATTTTTATAATAAAAGAAAATATTCACAATTTCAAAAACAGATGGTCAAACGTAAAGATAAACGGTTTTCGAAAACAGATGGTCAAGTAAGACAACAGGTTGCACAGCCTCCTCGGGCTACGGCGCCAAAAATTGATTCGGTTGTGTTATAACTAAATATAATTATATATTAATATATAAAATATATAAGGAGTGTAAAAACAGCAGAGGGGTCAATGATACGAGAAGTTAGTATAGAGTTTTCCCGGGTACGTAAATTCCCCAATGAGGCTGGAATGGTAAACGATACGACATGAATTGTTGGTTTTCGAATGAGAAATGTATTTTGATTTTTTAATTAGAAAACTAAAATTAATTAAAAGAAAACTAAAATAATTTACGGAGAAAAGCAGTGAAATGGGGAACCTTAAATTACTCGGGGAACATAATTAGGCTATAAATTAGTTAACTAAAAAATAATCTAAAACTAAGAAACTAAATTTAAACATGCAAATATAGACATACCGGAAATTAAATCGCAAGCATAAAACAAAAAATTTATAAAAATAAGTCCTAAAATTAATTTTTAAAATTTTAAATAAATCACAAAAATATTCTTAACTTAAAAGAAAAATGGTAAAAAAATTTCAAAACGGAGATGCAAAATAAGAAACAAAACGGGAAGAAACGAAAATCGGGCTTCGTAAACGGGCCCGGAACTGAATTTTAAGCAAAAATTACCCTACACAAGTTTTTATATTTTTAATATAAACTAACCGATTAAAGAAAATTTTATAAAAAAAGAAAAATATTTTTTTTTGTTAATTTTTGTATTTTTTATGAATTTTCTAAGATTAAAAACTATAAAAAATAATTAAAAATAATAGTCAGAAAATATAACTACAAAAAATACTGAAAAAATCAAATTAATAAAGCAAAAAGTTGAGAAATCTAATTAAAAAGCCCTAAAGTTACTGTTTGAAATTAAACGTAATTAAACTAATTATATCTAAAACCTAATTTAATTTATTAAAGTAAATTACTAACTTTAAGTTACTAAGGGACTAACAGTGAAAGACAAAAGGACTAACGGGTAACAGGCTAGTTTAACCCTAGGGACTAACCTAAGTTAACCAAATATAAGATAGAATATTACACAAAAATCGGGTCCCATGAGTGGTGGACCCCGATTACATTGGTGCGGGTCCAAGTGCTATTGGACAAACTTCAAAGCAGCTCAATCTTTATTCAAGGGGCTTATTGGCTAACATTTTTCTTACAAAAAGGGGTATAAGGGAGAAATGGGTCTGGGAATAAGTCTAAAAAAATGTGAGCTTTTGGGCTGACAGAAAGTTATAAGCTTGAAAAGCTTATTGGCTTATTCTTGGAGCTAAAGAGCTCAAAATAAGCTACAACTGAGGGAATAAGCTAACAAACCTAAGGGTATCCTAAATATAAGCTAGGTCACTAGATTAAGCCTAGAATAAGCTGGAAAACAATTTAAGCTATATGACAGTTTTTATATAAAACAGAAAAAGGTGCACTTTAAGCTAGATCTAAGCTATGCTAAAGAGTGAGTTAAGCTACAAAACTATGGGGGTTTAAAGAACTACTAATAAGCTACAATAAAAAGCCAAAGATCCTAAGTTCTTAATACAAAATGAGCTAAGTATTTAAACAGAGTGTGAAATTAGGGCTCGCACCAGGGTAAGACTTGCCAACAGAAATAATGGCTTTTTTTGGCTTATGCCAAATAAGGGCTCAAAAGGCTTATCTTTGAAACCAAACTCCAAACAGATTTAGGATATGGGGAAATGAGTTATGCTCAAATCTTAGCTTTTTAAAAACAATAAATAGCATGCTGTATGTTTGGGCTACAAGTTGGTGTTTTTCATAAAAAAATGTGCACCAAGCAATAATTTTGACTTATTTTTAGTCATAAGTTGGTGAAAAGGGCGAATAAAACTGGCTCCTTTAACACAGTTGTGTCTTTTGTGACTTAACGAAATTAGCTCAAAGAAATGAGCTGCTTAAGCTGTCTAAGCAGCTTAAGTTTGAGCTTATGTTCCTTGTTGAAAAAATCTTGCAGGAAAGTGAATATGCACTAAATCTAATTTGTTATAAAGGGTTATGATACTCTTTAGTCCTAATTAAGCAACCTACACTCTGCCCCTTGGTGGCTGAGTGTTTGTCAAACCCATGACCACACAAATTGACCATTTTGTGGTTTTCCAAACACCCCTTATTGTATGCCGACATGAGACATTTTTACTTGGGATTATACTTTGTACAAATACATGATTGGTTAGAAGTGAATGTTTAGTGACAGTATAGGTTAAAAAGAAAACAGTACTAAATTCTCTCAAGATTATGACAAAGATTTTAAAAGACGAATAATTGTTGAAATCACAGAAACTTTTTGTATCAATTTGAGAAAACTTTAAGTTAAACTTTTAAATCAGTATATTACACTTAAAAGAAGCAAGCTGTGAAACTTAAGTGTACAAGTTGATTAATAGATTAATTAAGAAAGTTAGACTAAAGATAGTTGTCGCCTCATGGCTTGTGCTTCTTGCTTTTTTATAGCAGTCCAGGTACTTCAAATGTGTGTTTCTTGTGGTGTGTACTCAAAGCCCAGCAATCAATCCTTAGCCCTTAGATAAAGGTTGTGGTTCTTTTTGGATCACCAATCCACATTGATATTGCTTCGGGTTTTGGGGAGATTGCAAGTTTGGCAACCTTTTGGTTAGTGGGTGGTCTATGGGAATGGATTGGACTGGGTAATACGACTGGGGTTGGTAAGAAGATATGGGTGTTAACTCGTGATGGTGGGGGGTTCTAGGAGTTTGGCGGGAAAAAGGGTTTGAGGGGGAGGTGAAAACGTGATTAGGTGGCAGTTTAAGGTTTCACTTGCCCTAAAAGAGACCCCATCTTTTACTTCTTTTCCCTTTCTCTTGTTTCTTTTCTTTTAGTTATAAACAACTTTAAGAATAGACAGAAATGGCCCTTGTGTTTTTAAAAACAAAGAATTAAAGAAAGAATGGTGTATTGGCAGAACTGGCCCTTAATGTTTTTAAGAGAAAAACAGTTTTGTAAAATTGCAAATTCAGTCCCTCTTATTTTTAAAACACTTTTTTTTTTTACAAAACATTTTAAACTTGACAATTTTAGTCCCTAGGGTTTATAAAAAGTTGTTTGGGCCAGTATTGGGTTGGGTTTGTTATTGGGCCCAAATGGTTTATTTGGGCCCAATAAGGTTTAGGTGGGTTTCTTTGTGTGTACAATGGCTGAGATTGTGCTAGTTCAAGGGCTAGGATCGGAGCCTTCAATGGTCTTCATAGGTCTTGTCAATTGCACACAAAGGGGGCCTGTTGTCATTGATTGAGGGCCCATTTGGGGGGAAGCAGCATTTATTCTTGGAATCAAAATCTATAGAGATAGGTCAAAGCGATTGATTGGACTTAGTTAAAGTGCTTACATGGATAAGATCTTGAAGAGATATAAAATGGATAATTCCAAACGTGGTCATATCCCCATGCAAGAAAGACTTGACTTGAACAAAACACAAGGTGCTTCAACACCTGAAGAGGTGAAGCGCATGCAAAATGTACCTTATGCTTCGGCTGTGGGATCCATTATGTATGCTGTAAGATGCACTAGACCTGATGTTGCGTTCGTGCAAAATATAACAAGCCGTTTCCAACAGAATCCTGGTGAATGTCACTGGACTGCTGTGAAAAATATTCTTAAGTATTTAAGAAATACTAAAGATATGTTTTTGGTTTCTGGTGGAATCTGGAAGCTGAACTTCGAGTTGACTGCTACTGTGATGCTGGATTTGAGACTGACAAAGACGACATCAAATCTCAGACAGGATATGTTTTTGTTTTGAATGGAGGCGCGGTGGACTGGAAAAGCTCCAAGCAAAGTACTACCGCAATGTCTGCTATAAAAGCTAAATATATTGCTGCTTCAGAAGCTGCAATTGAAGCTTTTTGGATTAGGAAGTTTATTTTAGGGCTTGGTATAGTACCAACAATAAACGAACCTATTAAGATTTTTTGCGACAACTCTGCCACACTTCTTATTGCTAACGAACCGGGAGTTCAGAGAGGCGCCAGACAATATCATAGAAGATATCATTATGTTCGCGAGTGTAGTGAACTGGGCGGGATAAATCTTCTTAAAGTTCACACAGATGATAATCTAGCTGATCCTTTTACGAAGGCTTTACCCAAAGGAAAGCTTACTCAACATGCTAGGAGCATAGGACTTCGTTTAGCTAGTAGTTTCATGTAGATCTGTGTTTTAGTATTTGGATAAGGGATGTTTGAACTATTTATTTTATGATAATGATACTTGGTATTTTGTTATTTTTATTATAAATTATGTCCTATATTTGTTTAAATCCATGAATAATGTTGATTATTCTAAATTAATCCGTTGTCGATTAACAATATGGGAATATTGTTAAATTAAGACAAATCTGAGTGATTGGTGATATTGTAGATATTAAGGATGTGTCCACCAAACTCACATGATATTCATAAGATGAATATTGGATTTCCCTAACTAACAAGAATATTACTTTATGGATCGTCGTCATAAAGTAAATCTTGTAAGTGATTTTATTTACAAAATCCTTAGACTTGAGATGCAAGTAGGTCTTGCATATGTGAATAATTCTTCTGATCTAGTTTAAGTTATCCTGAAAAAGGTGACTAATAAGGGCTATTTCAGAAGTGATTGTGAAGCATGATGACTAGACACTTGTAGTCAATAAAGAATTTGTTCCTTCAATAGTTGAAGAATGATGCCACACTGGCCTTCCTCATAGATTTAATCAATTATGAGTTGATGGACGTACCCGAAACCTCATGTAGTATATGTTCATTGATTTTCGATAATCTTGATTAGTTACATAAGAGAATAATAGAATCGTTTAACTAATGGAATGACATTGATCCTATCCATTTTTAGATCGTTTCGGAAAAAAAGGATTGTAAATTCATAAATCATTTATAGGTGTCTTTAAGAAAACCACTTCGGATATTTCTGGGAGCATTGGCGTGTTGCTAGACGCTTACCAATGTTATTATATTATTTATACATGTCAAAGTGAGAGTTGTTGGATATGGTCCAAGTATATATTAATATATGTCCGGACATCTTATTCGAGCTACGGGGACGCACTCTGTTTTTATGTAGAAACAACGATAATTATATTAATGTATAACAGATACGATTGTTAATAAAGTTTATCAAAGAATTTTATTTGTCGTTAAAAGTAAAGACTGAATATGCAAAACCGAGAACAAGATATAACTACCCTTTTCAATATTATTCATACAAAATATAATACCGAAAAGAAAAGTTCGTTTTACCCTTGTTTCTTATAACGGTCGTTCTCTACCCCTTGAGAGGTGGGATTGCTTGCTAGCTCTCCAAGCTAAGTGGTGTATAAATAGAGCTTTTGTTCTTTGTTTTCTCTCATACTTGAATCCAAAAACCTAAACTCTTCTTGTGTTCGAATTTCGAAATCAAAACCACACAAAGGGTTTTTGTTTTTTCACTTGTCGATTCTCGCGTTCGAAACCGAAATACCCTTTTGGGCTTTGGTTTTGTTGGTTTTTACCATATTCGTGGAGGTTTTGCTTGTGTGTGTTGATTGAATCAGACGTAAGGTGAGCGATTGCTTTCACACTACTTGTACTAAGCATACTCGTTGTTTGCTAAGACGTATTGTGTGTGTCATCTCTAGAGGGTTTATTCTTGTGATCCTAGTTTGTTTCGTCGTGGTGTTTATAACAAAACGTAGTTTCAAGGCGGTTTTGTAAAGTTTATGCTAAAAAGGTACACATCTTCAATCTCTTGTTAATTATGATGTCTATACGTGTTTAATTTTTCCGCTGTGTACTCGTAATATATTTAATGGTTAAATAGATGTAAAAACCCAACAGGTCCTTAGTAAACAAAGTCTTAACATGTGAAGCAAGGTTGTTAGGATCGGGATCCTACCTAGGATCTTTTGCTGTTGAAGATCACGGAATCGCATATGATCGTCAAATAGAGGATCTGAATTGGCATCTAATTGCCACGTAGCTCTTTTTCTATCAGGGTTACACATTTTTAAAGAGTATATAATATCAAACACACAGCTAAATGCAACTTTTTTATGAAAAACTACCATATAAATAGAAATAATGCAATGCCTCTATTAAGTTCAAGTTTTAACCGTTAGATTAATGTGACTAGAGTTAAAGTCGAAAAAAAACAATAAGAAACATATGCTTATAGTAAAATCCGATTGTTAAAGATCCTACGATCCTGTGTGCGATCCTACGATCCTACACCGATCCCGCTCGATTTGAGATAAAAACATAGGTCTGTGACATGATAGGATTGTTTACGATCCTACGATATTGCTTACGGTCCTACGATCTAGACCGATCCTGCTTAAATTAAGATCTTACTATGATCTTGATCGTTTTTTATATGTGGGATCGTAGGATTGTACGATCCTACGATCAGGATCACGATTTTGAAGAAACACATCCCGTGCACAAATAAGAAAGTTAGCCTCAAATAGACTCAGAATATTGTAGATTTATATAAAGAAAACAAAAAAAAGTTTAAATATACAATAAACTTCAAGATATAGCCTCAGAAAGTATCATTTACCAAAATAAACCACCTCAAAATAACGTGAAAACGTCACCGGCCTCTTACAATATCAATGGCCTCAAACTCACAAATCTAACAAAAATTGACAAAAACTCATTCGTACAAACAAAAGCAACATACAAATAACATCATTGGTAACTATAACCGCAGCCAACTAAGTGTAGTGGTCGCTAAACACCATTATAAAAACAAATTGGTTCAAAAAGGGTGGATCACTTTAGATCTAATAAAAGATAGACGGAAAACCTTTAGATCTAACACAATCTATCACGGTGGTAGTTCATAGTTGTTTACTAAAACCAACAATAAAACCAACTAACCTATAGGAAACGGACAAACACACTGAGAACAACAAAACCAACTAACGTGCTACTCCTTCCGTCCTAAAATTATTGTCCCCTATTGACTTTTCAAGTCTTTTTCTTTCAACTTTGACCTTAAACATCTTTGTTTGTGTTATATAATACTTGATGAAAATAATAACTATGAAAATACATCTAAAAAGCAATCAATTCATATACTTTTCATTAAGTATTATATAACACAAACAAAAATATTTAAGGTCAAAGTTTGAAGAAAAAAACTTGAAAAATCAATAGGGGACAATAATTTTGAGACGGGGGGAGTAGATCTGAATGAAACGAACAAACACACCGAAACTAGCAACAAAACCACCTTGCACACCATAACAATCAAAAGAGAGGTTGGTGATGGTGATGGAAATTTCAGTTTGCAAATAAGGGCTTTGATGTGTTTATTGTAGAGAGAGATGGTGAATGGCAAAGGGGTCTCGGAGGGGTGTGCAAGTGGTGCCGTCGCACCAGGCCTCCACTTAAAAGGGCCTCATTTTTATTAGTTTTGCATGTAAATACGTATAATATTTATCATATATGAGCCATATAATTCAAGTTTATATGCAATTTCTCTTTAGTTTACAAATGTAATGAGGCCTCTTTTTTGTTATTGCCTAAGGCCATTGAAAACCACGAGACGACCCTGGTGAATAGGTATCTGATGGGTGCTGGTTTAGAGAGAAAAATAAATGATAGTATGTGTTTTTTAGATAGAGAAGAAAAAGGATGAAATGATTTAATTTTGCATTATGCACAACCCCTTTTATTCAGGAGGGCTCTTACTAAAATAATGGTTGGGTTGTTACAAGTTTATAAATGGTTGAAATGAGTTGTATTATAAGTGGAAGGCCGTTACATATTTACATAATCAAAGACATTTAGGTGGTGTTTAGTTGTAGAAAAAATTTCATGTTTTTATGTTTTAAAATTCCTAGAGAAGGGAATGGTTTTTCTTTTCTAAAGAAGTTCTAAAGAAGAGTTGAGATTTTTAAAAACCTGTTTAGATGGGAATTGTATTTTCCTTTTAGAAATGAAGAATAGTAAAATGTGATTTTCTATTTTTCTATTTTAAATTAGGAAAATGAGAATTTCTTTTTTTTTTGAAAAATATTGAAAAAAGTGCGACTAAATAAGTTTTTAGTTTTTCCATTTTCAAATGAAAAATTTCTTAAAAAAATAGGATATTTTTCCCCAACTAAACACACCCTTAATTTTAAGGATACAACTTATATATTTATGTGTATGTGGTTAGTTTTGAGCAAAAGTAACACAATTCCTTCGATATTAAGCAAGTGTGTAGGTTGAAATTTTTAAGTTTTACATAAAGAGAATGTCCCAAATGCGTTATAAGATAAGGTTGCTCACTATGGTCGGTCGACCGTCGATCGCCACCATAGTGGGTCGATCGGTCGCCGACGAAATTTGGGCATTTCCATCGCAGGGTCGACCGTTGTCGAGGCAAAGGTTATTCACAAAAATATGATTTTTTTTGTTTTATAATAAAAAAAACTTTTTCAACTTTTAAAATTCACCCCACTTTAACATTATAAATACCCACTTATTTTACCATTTTATACACAATTATATACACTTTCATCAACTTTTTTAAATGTCTTGTTCGCTTCCACATACCGACGATGAAGTCGAAGCTTTGGTTCAAAGACTAATTGACGAATATGATTTGTCAGAAAGCGATTCTGGATTTAGCCTTGCAATTTGAAAATGCATGCACAGCTAAAGACGATTTAGAAAAGCATACGAGAAATGTAATGACATTCCATAAGAGAGTCGTGCTTTGATCGACACTTTCTTAAAAGAAGGATCTGATAAAGATTACGAGCTGAATCTTTCTATGTATGGAAAGGCGGCAAAATAGAAAAACAAATGAATGGCAAGTTAGTTTGGTTACTGGAAAAATACAACTACCGCTCACAAACCTATATAGGTGGTTTGTCATCACATGCCCATGAGATATGTGATTTATATCTTACTGAGAAAGAGCTACATCAACTACATCTAGATGAAGAAGCCTTAAGAGAAACATTAGAAGAAGAAGCAAGGGATGAAAAAGAACGCGAGGAGAAAATTAGGCAAAAACAAGATGATGATGAGGAATTCTTTATAGAATTTAGGGTGGTGAAATATGATTCAGAATACGAGTCAGATTAATAATCTAGGAACTATTTTAATTTTGTTGTTTTAAATGTAATATTTTAAATAAAGTATTGTTATTTTAAATTCAGTATTTATATTTTCAAATTTTAAATTCCAACGGCTACTTTTCCGTTATAAATACCCCTCATCATCTCCTCATTTTTTTCACACAATATCTTATCCAATTCTCTCAAATGGATTCCAATTTCAATAACGAAAATGATCCATGGGAATACAGTCTTGATATAGATGATTTCGATCTTTATTTAACACCCGTTCTGCGTCCGTCTAGTAGCACACGTGTTGAACCATCTCCCTCAACCCCAAATCCAGTTAGGATAATACCCGGTTCTGCGGGTATTGTTCAGCAAGCCAAGCCAAACGGGTATTGTCCAAATCCAGTTAGGATAATACCCGGTCCTGCGGGTATTGTTCAGCAAGTCAAACTGCTTAAAGAAAATGCTTTTATTCTTGATTCGGATGAGACTTTAATGTCAACACAAAAATATATGCAGAAAGTTGTTAAAGATGCGGGTGAGGATGATGATTTTAAGAGTGAGTCGTGGGTTAGCGCCACTAACTATGTGAATGCTAATGGTGACACTGTAATTGGATGTTTGGGAGACATCAAAAACTTTTTGAAAAATGAGAAACTTGACCAAGTTGTTGCAATAGTCAAGTCTTGTTCTCCGAATGTGATTGGCGATCTAACTGTGACTATGAAGGATCTCTCAGGTACAATACCTGGAACAATAAGTCACAAAGTCATTGATGAGGGTGGTTATAGAAAGGATATTACTGTGGGAGCTGCTATGATACTAGCTAATGTCTCTGTTTTTACTCATAAACCATCAAAGCATTACCTTAACATTGCAATGAGAAATGTGGTTGAGGTTTTCCGTAAAGATACAATTTATGAAAGTGGCAGTGGTTAACCTTAACATTATTATGTAATGTTTTTTTATTATAATGTAATATTTTTTAATATTTATGTAATGTTTTTTATTATTAATGAAATTTAAATTTAAAGTTAAAAAAACTGAAAATGAAAAAAAAATGAAGGTCGCCTTATAGTGCCAAAAGGTCGCTTGTAGATCGCCGGAAAGAAAAAACTAATGTGGCACCCAAAAGTACAGGTCGAGACCGACTATGATAGTGGGCAGCCTAATGATCAAATACATACTCGATAATCCAGAGGCCCTCAAAGAGAAGAAAACATAACATATACTCCCTCCGTCCCATATTAAGTGTCCATTTTTGACTTTTTGAATTCTTTTTTCATAAACTTTGACCGTAAAT
>BQNB010129130.1:0-19167 GCA_026074375.1 Tanacetum coccineum
AACTAATGGACCAAGCTTACACCGTTATCATACCACATAAACACCCATTTTCCATTACCAATTTTGTAACTGACATATGGATTAATATTATCCCTTATTTGCTTCCATCCCAAACTATCATTACAACAACTTTCAACTTCCCATATACTTTCCCCTTTTAGTTTGACAATATTTACTCATTTGATCCATAAAGACTCCTTTCTTTCAATAATCTTCCAAATTTGAGAAATCAAAAGTAATTCAGTCCACTTCTTAAGGTGTTTAATGCCTAAACCACCTTACTCTTTAGGTCTGCATACAATTTTACATGCCACTCTAGCTTTGCCTTGGGTTGATTTGCCAGAGTTCTGCAAGAACCTCTTAAAAAGCTTATCAAGTTCTTTACTCACAAATAGTTGGCAGAACATATATAAAAACAGATGCCCACGATCTGTTATGCATCTATAGATAAGACAGAGAGCTTGTTAATTGAATTATGCCAGACATTAGGAGAATAGTTTTGTTTTTTCCATTTATTAATTCTACTTTTCCAACAATTATCGAATAGGCTTTTGCAGTCATTAATGCCAAGCTTTTTAGAGATTAGTGGCACCCTAGATACTTCATAGGCAATTTCCTATACTTAAAAGGTAACACTTCCAGAAGCTCTTTTTTCCTATCTTTATTTATACTCCTAAAAATATAATACTTTTGTTGAGATTTGAAAATAAACCTGAAACAAAACTGAACTCTTCAAGGGATTTCTTAACAACTTTCAAAGATTCTTTGTCACCATTACATAGAACCATAAGATCATCAGCAAAGCACATATGTATTAGCTTTAATTCTTTGCACCCATAATGATATTTAAAGGATGGAGTAATAGCTATATTCTTGATCATTATCTTATTGAACACTTCCATAACAAAGGTGAACAGATATGGTGATATTGGATCACCTTATCTAAGCCCCCTTCCACCTTTAAAGAAACAACTTACCTCTCCATTTATGCAGATAGAATAGGATGTAGTAGAAATACATGTCATAATCTAGTTAAACATAACTTCATGAAATCCTACAAGAAGGAGTGAGTTTCTCAAGAAGTTACAGTTTACTGTATCACATGCCTTTTGAATATCTATCTTTATAGCACACCTTTTAGCTCCATTCTTCCTATTGTAACCCTTTAAAATCTCATGTGAAATAAGGATGTTATCTTGGATATGCCTACCAAGAATAAAAGCACTATGATTAAGACAGACCACTTTACCCAGTCCATCTTTTATTCTGCTAGTCAATATCTTGCTGATACACTTATACAATACATTGCAGCATGCAATTGGCCTAAAGTTAGAGACTTTGTAAGGATTATCAATCTTGGGCACTAAAGCAATCAAGGTAGCATTAATTTCTCCAGGAATCTATCTATTCTGAAAAAAATTCTAATAGCCAAATAGAATATCATTTCTAATGCAGCTCCATGCTTTCTTGAAAAAGCAAGAGGTGTACCCATGTAGACCTGCTACTTTAGAGGAATCAATGTCAAACAAAGCTGCCTGAATCTCTTCATCAGTAACCTAACCATTGTAATCATAGCCAAAGCTTCTTCTTCAGAGAGTTTAGCTTGAACATAATCATCCATGTTACTAAGAGATTGCACAAATTGACTTTTGCCAAGGAAAATTTTAAAATGATTAACAAATTGTTCAAGAACCTTCTCACCAACAACTTTGCTTTCATCTTCCTTACAAATTGTTTCAACTTTGCTTTTATTCTTCCTTGTTCTGAGAATACTGTGAAAATAAGTAGAATTCCTATCACCTTCTTTTAACTAGTTAATTTTGGCTTTTTGATGTAATAACTTTAACTCATCCTCTGTTGCCTCAGTGTACACTTTGCCTATTTGAATTGATCTTTCTTTTAGGTTCTTATTGAAAGGGTCAACATCTAACTTGCTCTGAACTTTAAAAAGTCTTTGCTTCAGCTCCTGAACTTTTTCAAACAAATTACCATTCTTCCAATTCAATTTTCTTAGGGGCTTTTTAAGAATTTATAGCTTTTGAACCACTCTATACATGTTACATCTATTTATCTCCTTCTTCCAAACACCACAACTTCCAAAAATTCACTTTTATTTGTCACATAGTTATTGAATCTGAAGGAACTCTTTTTCTTAAATAAGCCATTAGGAATAACCAAAATGGATGGACTGTGATCAGATATGAGGTAGTGTAGAAATACACCATAAGCTACCGCATGATTCTTTCATTAATCATAATTCTAATCAACTTTTTAAGAGTGCTAGACAAAGGATTCTTTAGAGATCTTGTCCATGTAAAATTAAAGCCAGAACTGTAAAGATCATCAATTTCCAATGAATTAATAACATCTCTAAATTCACTCATTTCCAAATTCAGACAAAATGAACCATTAGATTGTTACTCAAGTTTGAGAATGACATTAAAATCACCCATTAGAGTCCATGAATGATTATTAACAATGCACCTGTGATTCCTTAATGTGTTCCATAATTCTCTTCTTTCAATGCTGGAATTTGATGCATAGATGAAGCTACAAAAAGATTTTATCCTCTTATCAACTGATTCAATTAAGAATAACATAGCTTGCCTGCAACTGTGGATTACCATCATATCTATTAAGTTTGAGTTCCAACCAATCACAATCCTACAGCATGTAGGACTATAAGACACATTAGAGACCCATCTCCAGTTTCCAAAAACCCACTCACATGCCTTATTAATACTATTAACCTTTAAATGAGTTTCTAGAATTGCAAAGACTTGAATCTTCTTAGCATCATAAACTTCTTAACCTTTTTTTGCTTGAATTCCTTACACATTCCTCTAATGTTCCATGAAGCTATTCTGAAATCCATAAAACAATCAGACATTAATCCTGTAACACCCCCAAATTGGGTCGCAGCAGAATAAGGGTCCAGTATTATTACATCATAGATCAATAGCACAAGATATGAGAGAATGACCTCTAAATGAGTCGTTTAAAAAAATGATACATTGGATTTAATGAAATTGTTGTTACAAAAGCTCCACGCTTAACTTGTTCATCATTGAAAATGTAAAGATTTTAATACATAACAAATACTCCACAATGTAATGCACTTAAATCTCTATTGCAAATTGACTCCCAAAATGATGACCCTAATGTATCCTTGTTCTTGTACCTTATTGGCCTGAGAAAAACATGCTTTAAAACGTCAATATAAAGTTGGCGAATTCATAGGTTTAAGTAATGTATAAAGTAGGATCACAAGATTTCAAGTGCGCAATAATGTAACACATACAATATCATAAAATTAATTACGCATGCGCTAAGCTCATGACACTGAAGCTACAATATATATGTACTTGCAATTTAATGCCAATAATGTGCCCGTGTAGATTTTCAACCCGCAACATCTAAATCCGATATGGTATAGGTCCGTTAGTTCGGTACCGCCAAAACTAGTGAGCGCTACTCACCAGAACGAAGATGTCAATCCCAAATAGATCTAGTTATAGTATTCACGCTTACACCGAGTAATTTACAGTTCATGATTCATGGGCGTAGTAGGTTATCGCTACTTAGGAAAACTCGTAATTTATCTAAAAGTGTACTTGCATCCAAATGTAAAACAATGCATGTTTCTCACCCCGAGAGTTGTAAATCATTGGAATTGTATAAAATGGGGATATGAACTCACCTCTAGTGAATGAATTGATTTTAGAAAAATCAAATGAGTGAAACGTCACGTGAAGTCCGAATGCAACCTAATTAATTATAGGCCGTATGAGTATAATGTATTTAATATAAATACAACATTATTTATTAGAGATATATCACCACCTAATAGTTTTTGTTTAATTTATAAAAGTTGAAACAATATTTAAATCGTGCTTGATAAATAAATGTTTAAGTGTTTGTATCCGTAAAGAAAATATCATTTTTGTCCAACAATTGATTTTTTGTTAATAATACTTGATTAAATATTTTTATTGTTTATATAATAATATCATATAAATAGTTTAATTATTCTATAAAATAATATTTATAAAGTTTCAAACATGTATAAATATTATATAAGTTATACTACATTGTTTCTTAAGGTTTTTATAGCCCAAACGGACCTGAAAACACTCGTAAACCTTATTCTATAATCCCAACAGCTTCTTGTATTCTTTATAAAAATGCAGAAAATAATTTATAAAAGTTAACTAGTTTTTATAATTTCTAATTAAATATCTATACATTTCTAGACTCCGAAAACTTTATGGCCATAGTAAAACGTTATTCCGAACAACTTTGTAGTTTTACACTTTGGAAGAATCGGACCCGAAAGCCCTCAAAATGACTGATTTCAAAGTTCACAGCTTTTCCAGAGTTTTTCACAACTTTGTAAAAGCTGTAAAATAATATATATTATTCGAAATCTTTAAAAACTCATAATTTTCTCGTTTTGACTTCGTTTTTTAAGTTCTTTATATGTACGACATCGTGTCGAGATGACCTATCAAAATAAAATGGTCACAGATTTTATAAAAATCTATACCGAAACAGTAACATCAAACGGTTTTTATAAAAATAGTTTTTATATATTTAATTTTGCAAAAATCGTATCTCATTCGTTATAACTCTGTTTTTCAAGTTCTTTATATGTACAAAATCCTCATGAAATGTCCTATTTAATTATCAGGTCTATATAATTTATAAAATTTTGTATTTTCACAGATTAAACAAATTGTCCAGATTATATGTTTTATAAATTGTATTTACAAGTTTTAACATAATTAAATTATTATAAGTCCTCTAATTTAATTACTAGCACATCTTGTGTATATTTTATGTCCTCAAATTTATGTCCATTAACTTATATACAAAAGTCTAAATAAAATGTCCTCATCAATTATTTATTTATAGATTTATATAAATAAATTACAACAATTAATCATGTAAATTAATTAATACTTGTATAAAATATGTCCTTGCATTATAACACATTTTAAACACCTATTCACAATGGTTCAATGTTTCTTAGATTATAACATGCTTCTTTTATTTTATAACTTTATAAAATAAATCTTAAGTGGTGATTAACAATATAACAATATGTATGTAAATTAATGAAGTAATTATAAAAGTTTAGGGATTGTAATGGACCTTATATGAATGAATGAATATGTAAACCCTAAATCAAAACCCTAGTTTCTTCAATCCAAAATCCTTTATAAACCCTAACTTTCACTTCTTATATTAAGCCCTTGTTTAAATGAAACCCAAGCTTTCAAATACCATTGATACACCTTATATAATAACCCTAATAGTACTTGTATACTTGTGTTCTTGGTTAAATGAAAACTATAAAACCTTTAGTAATAAAATTTTGAGCCGTGGGTTGTTATAGAGAACAAGAGAGGAATTTTAAGTGTTTACTTGCAAGAGAAAGGTTCGAATGAGGCTTACACTTAGGTCTTATTTATAGTTGAAGTATTAGGAAAACTTCCTTAACAAACCATGTGTTTAGGAGGTAGTTTATGTACTAAGTGTAAGAGCTCTCTTCCTCCCTAGGAGGAGGGAATGGTTTGGGTACAAGGAGAGGACAAGGGATTAGACAATTTATGAAAAAAATGGTTTTAAAGGTTTACATGTTGGGTAATAAGAGGATGAAGTGACCTTAGTGGAGGTTTAATAGTTATTTGTTATGTTTTATTAATACGGAACCGGATATGGGTATGAATGCGAGAGAGTTTGTATAATTTTTGGGGTATTGGGTATAATAGTGGGTATTTGTTGAAGTATAGATAGGTATATGTGCTTCCATGTATGCATAAATGTATTTTATTGTGAAACGTAAACGTTTTACGTAACCGATAAAAATAAAATATAAAAAGTTATAAATTATCTTTGTAATAATTATATAACACTTGCTTGTCATAAACTTTTATTTGTTTGATGTCCATTTACGTTGAATGTCGATTTTTAGTTTACGCGATTTAACTTAATGATGAAAATTAAAAGTAAATGCGCAAAAGCCTAAACTAAATAATGGAAAGTATTGATTCGTAAAATGACCTGAAATAACGGATTGTTACAGTCTTCCCCCGTTAAAGGAGCCTTGTTCGCAATGCTCAAGATGCGACACTTGTCAAGGATGCGGTTTTTGTGAAGAGATGTGGATACTTCTTTCGAAATTGATCTTCACGTTCCCCATGAGAACTCAGGACCTCTCCTAGAGTTCCATCGAACCTTGATAATGGGAATACGGCTTTGTTCAACTGCTAGACTTCACAATCCATGATCTTCATTGATTCTTTAACGAAGTGAAGCTTAGCATCTATATGTATTTCATCCAACGGAATAGCCAACGGCTCGTCGGATAAACATTTCTTCAAATTGGATACGTGAACCGTGCTATGAACCCTGCTTAATTGTTGAGGAAGTTCGAGTCTGTAAGCAACGGTTCCCACTTTTGCTAACACCTTGAAAGGGCCAATATACCTCGGGTTCAACTTCCCCCGTTTGCCAAAACGGATAACCCCTTTCTAAGGTGATACCTTCAACATGACCTTGTCGCCAACTGGAAATTATAAGGGTTTACACCTCACATCGGCGTAACTCTTCTGACGATCACGAGCGGCTTGGATTTTGCTTTTGATTTGAATGATCTTCTCGGTAGTCTCGTGAATAATTTATGGACCGGTGAGCTGAACATCTCCGACCTTGGCCCAGCAAACAGGTGATCGACACTTACGAGCATAAAGTGCCTCAAATGGTGCAGCTTTAATGCTAGTATGATAACTATTGTTGTATGAGATCTCAATTAGCAGTAAGTGTCTATCCCAACCATTTACAAAGTCTATTACACAAGCGCGTAACATATCTTTCAGTATCTGAACGGTTCTTTCGCTTTGTTCATCAGTCTGCGGGTCGTAAGCAATACTCATATCCAAACGAGTACCCAAGGCCTTCTGGAACGACCTTCAAAAATTTGACGTAAATCTACCGTCATAGTCATAAATGATTGAGAATGGTATTCCATGTCTCGTGACTACTTCTTTCATGTACAGTCTTGTCAATCTCTCCATTGGGTCATTTTCCTTCATCGGAAAAAAGTGTGCAGACTTAGTAAGATGACCAACAATCACCTAAATGGTATCATAACCACTTGACGTCTTATGGAACTTGGTGATAAAATCCATGGTGATATTATCCCACTTCCACTAAGGGATCTTAGGTTGCACCAACAAACCAGATGGATTCTAGTGTTCAGCTTTAACCTTTAAGCACGTCAAACACTTGCTAACATAGGTGGTAATATCGGCTTTCATGTTGGGCCACCAGTACAATTTCTTTATGTCTTGGTACATATTTTGTCAAAACCAGGATGAACATAATATTTTGACTTGTAGGACTCAAGCATAATCAAAATCCTTAGATCACCATAGCATGGCAACCAACTTTTGTTCCTCAAACACAATGTCCCATCAGCACGCGGTTCCAACCTCTCTTGCTTGGGATGATTTAACTTCTCTTTCTTGATCATACCTAACATAATGTACCGTCAGCATGCGGTTTCATAGCTTCGATCTAAGCATTCAAAATTTGCTTGGGAAGATCCAAACCAATGGTCATAACTAAGGCTCAAACCTATAATGGCTTAATTCTTTCTTTCCTGCTTAAAGTGTCAGCTACTATATTTGCTTTACTCGCATAATAATGAATTTCGCAATTGTAATCACTAAGCAATTCCAACCAACGACGTTGCCTCATGTTCAACTCCTTCTAATCGATGATGTGTTGTAAGCTTTTGTGATCAATGAACACGGTACACTTTGTTCAATACAGATAGTGTCCCTAAATCTTTAGAGCAAACACTACTGCTGCTAATTCCAAATCATGAGTCGTGTAATTCTTCTCATGAATTTTTAGTTGTCGTGATGCATAAGCAATCACCTTCTCATTTTGCATTAAAACAACACCTAATCCTTTATACGAAGCATCACAATAAACAATAAAGTTCTCAGCTCCTTCAGGTAAAGCCAAGATAGGTGTGCTACACAGTTTCTGCTTTAATAACTGGAAGGCGGCTTCTTGTTTGTCTCCCCAATCAAACATGACCTTTTTCTGGGTTAGATTGGTTATTGATTTGGCGATCTTCGAAAATCCTTTAATGAATCTTCGATAATAACCAGCAAGACCTAAAAAATGATGAATTTCCATTGGAGTCTTAGGAGATGCCTAATATTTAATAGACTTGATCTTGGCGGGATCTACATGAATGCCCTTATTATTAATCACGTGACCGAGGAACTGTACTTTGGGAATCTAAAATTCACACTTAGAAAATTTGGCATACAACTCCTCCTTCTTAAGCAACTCTAAGATTAACTTAAGATGCTCTTCATGCTCTTGCTTGTTCTTTGAGTAGATCAAAATTTCATCAATAAAGACAATGGAAAATTTATCAAGATATGGCTTGCACACCCGATTCATGAAATCCATAAATACAGCCAGTGCGTTCGTCAAACCAAATGGCATAACTTGAAATTCATAATGGCCATAACGATTTCTGAATGCGGTCTTCGGGATGTCTTCTTGACGAACTCTTAATTGATGATAACCCGATCTCATGTCGATCTTCGAGTAGACACTCGACCCTTGAAGTTGATCGAACATATCATCAATTCTTGGAAGCGGATAACAGTTTTTCACCATTAGCGTATTTATTTCCTGGTAATCGATGAACATCCGGAATGATCCATCTTTCTTCTTAACAAACAAGACCGAAGCTCCCCAAGGTAAGGAACTCAGTCTTATAAAGCCTTTGTCAGAAAGTTCCTGCAGTTGATACGAAAATTCTTTCATCTTAAACGGAGCAATGGATAAGGCGCCCGTGCTATAGGTGCAACACCAGGTATTAATTCAATTTGAAATTACACTTGTCGGGTTAGTGGAATACTCGGAAAATCCTTAGAAAATACTTCGGGAAAGTCTCAAACAATTGGTATGTCTTCAAGTCGCTTCCCTCCGACTTGTCTTCAGCCTTCTTTGTGGTAACATGTGCCAAAAAGACATCGCATCCTTTCAGCAAGTACTTTTGAGTCTTTGTGCACGAGATGATGTTTAATCAAGACTCGTGTCCATTGTTGCTTCCTCCACCACAAACAATTAAGATTTCATTCCCAAAGGGAATACGAACGATCTTCTCATTACAAACGATCACGGCATGATATTTTGATAACCAATCCAAACCAATTATGACGTCAAAACTACCAAGTTCTATGGGCATGAGGTTAATGTTGAATGGATGATTTAAGAAGTTTAAAGTGCAACCCTATATGATAGTATTAACTCTAGTTATTTTTCCCTCGGCTAGTTCGACATCATAATCATGGTCTAGTGTAGTTGGGATGATGTCAATTAGGGAACTAAATGTAGTAGACAGAAAACTCCTATCGGCACTAGTATCAAATAGGATAGAAGCATAACGGTTGTTTAGGTGGAACATACCCGTAACGACATTGGAGTCTGGGTTTTTCCCTGTATTTCCCACTACATAAGCCCTTGCTGTTGTTCCACCTTTCCTAGCTTGATTTCTACGATTGTAGTTTTTAAACTTAGGGCAATCCTTCTTGTAATGCCCCTAAACTTCACACTCAAAGCAAGTTACAACCCTCTGAATCGCCGCGAGGGCTCTCTGGTTGTTAGCAACAACAGCTGAACCTCTATAGTCACGGGCCAGATGGCCAACTTTCTTGCAGTTGTTGCACCTATGAGCACACTGCCCATTGTGATGGTAGTTGCATTTTGTACACAGAGGTAGAGATCCACCATACTCTTTCTTCTCACTAGGCCCAACAGTGTAGGCCCTTGCTACATTTTGCCTTTTGAGAGGCTGTTGTTGAGTTTGACTGTTCCTTGAATTGTCATCAAGCTTTATTTTCTTCTCAGCTTGACGGTCAACAAAAGTACGGATCTTTTGATCCATCAGTTCAGTAGCAAACTCAATTGAATCTTGCATTGTTTTTTACTTAGATGCCATCACACTGCCTTGGATCATGTCGGGAAGTCCACCAACATACTTCTCAACCTCATCAAATTCTTCGAGAAACATTCTCCCAAACATCATTGCCAACTCTTGAAAACTTTGGGTATAGCTTACAACATCAGTACGCTTGACCTTTAGATTCCAGATTTCAATTTCCAACTTCTTGATCTCACTTCTTGGGCAATACTTGGCGGTCATCATCTTCCTCAATGTTTTCCATGGCATTCCATATGCAACATAATGACCAACAGTCTTGACGTGGGAATTCCCCCACGTCAGTGCACTGCCAAGTAAAGTGCAAGTAGCAAACTTGATTTGGCACGCGACGGTGCAGTTGCTAATGTGGAATACAGACTCCATCTTCTTAAACCACTAAGTCAAAGCAACGACTCCTTTAGTACCCTTGAAATTAAGGGGTTGGCATTTCAGGAAGTGACTATAGGTGCACTCACGAGTAGTAGGCACCTATCTTCTTTCGCCACTTCGTGAATCGTGGCTGTCATTTCCATTTCTATTGTTTCTGTTTGCTTCATCTTCTGCCAATGCATCAGCTACTTCCTAAGCTATCAATTGCTTAATAGCCGCATCAGTCATAGGGGTGGTCTTTCTCTTTGGCGGTATTTTCTTCACAATCACAAGAAAATATAATACACGTTAGATTTCATACAATCGCAAACGTGACATGACATATGCATAATACATAAAATGAGATCACAACAGGTAGTGAAATATACAACCGAAGTAAGATCAACAATGACATAAATAAATCGAAATTCGTACATAACAATATCGATAACATACATGATAGGTTCTAGTTACAAAATGAAAAATGCGACTCTAGAGCCATGCTAGCTGGGAGTTACCCATAATACTTAGCATGCTATACATAATAGCTAAATGATGAAGCAAAATCCCTACAACCTACTAGCTGAGAGTTACCCATAAAACTTAGCAGGCTATACAGAATAGCTAACAATGGTACAACACTAACAACTACTACCAACATCAGCTGATCCATCCTGGTGTCCTGCATCTCTAGTGCGTGCTCGGTCTCTAGCCTCCAATGCATGAATGCGTCCAAAAGTTATTATCACCAAATCACCTGGATCCTGCCTCTGCCACTCCTTCCTGTCGTGCTGAGTCTGCAGTGTCCTAACCTAAGCCTCTGCCACTCCATCATGTCGTAAAGGTGGTGGTGATGTAGCTCTCGACTGAACCATGGCTGCTCTGTAGCCTAGTGGTGCATCAGCATAGGTAGGGCTAGTATGGGTAGGTGGTGATGGTAGTGGTAAGGGTGGAGATAGTACATGTAGTGGTGGAGATGGTATATGTGGGAGTAGAGATGACCAAGGTGATAATAGAGATGGTGGTTGTGATGGAGGTGTAGGTGCAAAAGCAAACTCAGCAATGAGTGCCTCAGTAGATGCTGCCATAGGTGGCTGGAGTTTGACATTTTTTCGTGCCCTACGGAGACGTATCTGAGAAAAAGGGACCTTAGTCCGAGGTGATCTAGGTGGTGGTGGTGGTGTGGCTGCAGACTCGTCGGTCTCAAATGGTTTTGTCTCCTCAACTAAAGGGACATGGTCGATAGCAGGTAATGCAGTAGAGTAGGCCGGAGCTAGGTGCTTCTCATCCTCCTCATCGTCCTCCTCGGATGCCTCTTCCTTATCATCATCATCATCATCATCCTCGGAGGACTCCTCATCCTCCTCATCATCATCTCCTCCATCAGCAAGATAATCAGCGGGATTCTCCTCATGGTCCTCATCCAAAAGATTGGAGTTAGCAACATAGCCTGATGATAGGGTGATGGGTGAAGCATCAGCAGGTAGAGGCTGATCCTCAACCGGTATCTCATCATCAGATGGAGCCACATACTCTGGATACTCGGGACCAAGCACATAGTCTGGTGATGATAGGTTCTCGGGACCAGACACATAGTTAGGCGATGGTGGTGCCTACTCTAGAGACTGCGGTGCCTCCTCAGGTGCCTCAAACTCAGCTGGATCCATCAAATGGAAACCCTATGGCGGCAAGTCAGAATCGGAAGATATAGACGTGTAGGTGACTGTGGATGAAGACATGAAGTAACAAAAAAATTAACTTATATAAGTATAATGTATAAGGCATGTAGAGTAATACACGTAATATAATATAAGTACGTATATAGATTATGTAAGCAGTCAATGAAAAAAATAGTGTATGTATGTATGTCTGTGAAATTTTTTTTTGTATGATGCATTGTTTGAAAACGGTTATAGTCCAAGTAAAAACATTTGACCTGGTTCTCTATAACCCGGCTCTCATACCAATCTATAACACCCCCAAATTAGGTCGCAGCGGAATAAGGGTTCGGGAGTGTTACATCATAGATCAATAGCACAAGATATGAGAGAACGACCTCTAAATGAGTCGTTTAAAAAAATGATACATTGGATTTAATGAAATTGTTGTTACAAAAGCTCCACGCTTAACTTGTTCATCCTTAAAAATATAAAGATTTTAATACATAACAAATACTCCAAAATGTAATGCACTTAAATCTCTATTGCAAATTGACTCCCAAAATGATGACCCTAATGTATCCTTGTTCCTGTACCTCATTGACCTGAGAAAAACATGCTTTAAAACGTCAACATAAAGTTGGTGAATTCACAGGTTTAAGTAATGTATAAAGTAGGACCACAAGATTTCAAGTGCGCAATAATGTAACACATACAATATCACAAAAGTAATTACGCCTTCGCTAAGCTCATGACACTGAAGCTACAATATGTATGTACTTGCAATTTAATGCCAATAATGTGCCCATGTAGATGTTCAACCTGCAACATCCAAAACCGACATGGTATACGTTCGTTAGTTCGGTACCGCCGAAACTAGTGAGCACTACTCACCTGAACGGGGATGTCAATCCCCAATAGATCTATTTATAGTATTCGCGCTTTCACCGAGTAATTAACAGTTCATGATTCATGGGCATAGTGCGTTATCGCTACTTAGGCAAACTCGTAATTTATATAAAAGTGTACTTGCGTCCAAATGTAAAACAATGCATGTTTCTCACCCCAAAAGTTGTAAATTATTGTAATTGTATACAAATTGGGCTATGAACTCACCTCTAGTGAATGAATTGATTTTAGAAAAATCAAATGAGTGAAACGTCACGTGAAGTCTAAAGGCAACCTAATTAATTATAGGTAGTATGAGTATAATGTATTTGAATTAATACAACATATAAATTATAGAGTTAAATCACCACATAAAAGTCTTTGTTTAATTTATAAAGTCGAAACAACATTTAAATCGTACTTGTTAAATAAATGTTTAAGTATTTGCATCCGTAAAGAAAAATATTATTTTTGTCCAACAATTGATTATTTGTTAATAATACTTCATTTAATATTTTTATTGTTTATATAATGATATTATATAAATAGTTTAATTGTTTTATAAAATAATATTTATAAAGTTAAAAATGTATATAACTATTATATAAGTAAGTAATGCTACATTATTTCTTAAGGTTTTATAGCCCAAACGGACCCGAAAACACTCGTAAACCACATTTTAAAATCCTAACAGCTTTGTTGTATTTTTATAAAAGTGCAGAAAATTATTTATAAAAGTTTACAACTTTTATAATTTCTAATTAAATATCTATACGCTTATAAATTCTGAAATTTTGATGGTTATTGTAAAATGTCATTCCGAACTACTTTGTAGTTTTACACTTTGGCCGAATCGGACCTGAAGGCCCTCAAAAACTCAGTTTCAGATTCTGCAGTTAACCCGCAGTTTCACAGCTTTTATAAAAGCTGTGAAATTTATATATATATTTTGAAATCTTTAAAAACTCGTAACTTACTCGTTTTAACTCCGTTTTATGCGTTCTTTATATGTATGGAATAGTGACGAGATAATCTATCAAATTGTGTTTATAAAATTATTTTTATAAATTTTAATTATTGAAATATTTCAAAATTCATATCTCCTTCGTTATAGCTCCGTTTTTCGAGTTTCTTATATATTTGAAATCCTCATAAAATGTACTAATTGAATCTCATGTGTAAATATTTTATAAAAATTCATAGGTTTACAGATTATATAAACTGTTCGAAATAATGTTTTATAAAATTTATTTTATAAACTTTTGACATAATTAAATTATTACAAGTCCTCTAATTAATTAATACCACATCCTTGTATATTTTATGTCCTCTAATTTATGTCCATTAATTTATGTCCAAATAAAATGTTCTCATATTTATTTATTTATAAACTTTATAAATAAACTTTTAACAATTAATTTATAAATTAATCAACACTTGTATAACATCAAATAAAACATGTTCTTACATCTAACATATTCTAAACATCATTTTATCATGTGTAAGTATTTATTCGATTGTGTATATGTTTGTTTTTATTTTATAAACTTTATAAAATAATTAGTGGTGATGTAACAAAATAATAAACATGAATGTATATAAATGAAATAATTAAATAAAAGTGTAGGGATTATGATGGACCTTATGAATGAATAAAGAAGTGAACCCTAAATCAAAACCCTAGTTTCTTCAACCCAAAATCCTTTGAAAACCCTAATTTTCTTCTTAGCAAACCCTTGATTTATTTAAATCCCTAGATTTGAAACACCCTTGATATATCTTATATATTAACCCTAATGATATTAGTATGCTTGTGTTCTTGGTAAAACAAAAACTATGAAACCTTTTTGGCACCCTAATTGAGCCGTGAGCTATCTTAATATGGGAGAAGGTTTTGTTTGTGACTTTTACTTTTAAATGAGAGTGTGAAAGGCTTATTATGATCTCCCTTTTATAGTGCAAGAGTTACCTAAACCATGTCATAAAACAAGGGATTAAGAAGTGGTTTTGTGGTAAAGGTACATGTGCTCTCTTCCTCCCTAGGAATTAGAAGTGACATTAGTGGAGAAATTGATTTATTATTGTGTTTTATTTCATGTATAACCGGCCTAGGCGGTGTTTGAGATGGAAATGATATAAGTTTTGTGTATTGGGTATAAAAGTGGGTATTTGTTGAAGTATAGATAGGTATTGGTGCTTCCATGCATGCATAATAAAAATAAAAAGTGAAAAGTTATAAATTATATTCGTAATAATTATATAACACTTTCTTGATGTAAACTTTTATTTGTTTGATGACGGTTTACGTTGAATGTTGATTTTTAGTTTACGCGGTTTAACTAAACGATAAAAATTAAAAGTAAACGCGTAAAACCCTAAAAATAAATAATGGAAAGTATGAAGTCATAAAATGACCTAAAATAATGGATTGTTATAGTCTTCCCCCGTTAAAGGATCCTTGTCCGCAAGGCTCAAGACGCGACACTTGTCGAGGGTGCGGTTTTTGTGAAGAGATGCGGATACTTCTTTCGAAATTGATTTTCATGTTCCCATGTTAGGAAAATATTGTAAACAGACTTAATACTGTTAGTATTAAAGTTAAGTCTGTTAGTTCAAGTTAGTACTGATAGAGTAATAGTTAGTACTGTTAGTATAGAAGTTAAGTCTGGTAGAGCAAGTTAAGTCTGCCAGCATTAACTTAAGTCTGACAGTATTAAAGTTAATACTGTTTAATCAGACAGTTAAGTCTGTTTGTAATTATAGTAATAGTTATCACTTAGCGTTAATCTAGGAAGAGATAAGCATTATCTCTTAACGCGTTTAGGGTTCCTTAAGTTTATAAAAGGAACATAGTATAGTATTGTAAACAGATGAGTTGATTGAGTATTCACAATCAAATAGTAATAGTAATAGCAAGTTTAGTATTTTGTTCTTGTGTTCATCTTGGTATAGATATTGATATTCCGCGTCAATATTTGTATTCACGGTTATTGTCTCTCATAGTATCTTTGGATTTATTCAGAGGACTATAAGTCGTTCTAGGCTCATTGAGATCCTGTTGATAAGGACCTACATCCCATGTGACTTAGGACCTCTACTATAGTTCCAGCGTACCTTGATAATGAGAATACGGCTTTGCTTCAACCGTTTGACTTCACGATCCATAATCTCCACTGGTTCTTCAACGAAGTGAAGCTTATCATCAATATGTATTTCATCCAACAGAATTGCCAATGGCTCGTCGGATAAACATTTCTTCAAATTGGATACGTGAAACGTACTATGAACCCTGCTTAGTTGTTGAGGAAGTTCGAGTCTATAAGCAACGGTTCCCACTTTTGCTAACACCTTGAAAGGTCCAATATACCTCGGGTTCAACTTCCCCCGTTTGCCAAAACGGATAACCCCTTTCCAAGGTGATACCTTCAACATGACTTTGTCACCAACTTGAAATTCTAAAGGCTTACGCCTCACATCGGCATAACTCTTCTAGCGATCACGAGCGGCTTGAATTCTGCTTTTGATTTGAATGATCTTTTTGGTTGTCTCGTGAATAATTTCTGGACCGGTGAGCTGAACATCTCCTACCTTGGCCCAGCAAATAGGTGATCGACACTTACGACCATAAAGCGCCTCAAATGGTGCAACTTTAATGCTAGTATGATAACTATTGTTGTATGAGAACTCAATTAGTGGTAAGTGTCTATCCCAACCATTTCCAAAGTCTATCACGCAAGCGCGTAACATATCTTCCAGTGTCTGAATGGTCCTCTCGCTTTGTCCATTAGTCTGTGGATGGTAAGTAGTACTCATATCCAAACGAGTACCCAAAGCCTTCTGAAACGACCTCCAGAAATTTGACGTAAATCTACCGTCACTGTCACAAATGATTGAGACTGGTATTCCATGTCTCGTGACCACTTCTTTCAAGTACAGTCTTGTCAATCTGTCCATCGAATCAGTTTCTTTCATCGGCAAAAAGTATGCAGACTTAGTAAGACAATCAACAATCACCCAAATGGTATCATAACCACTTGACGTCTTAGGGAGTTTGGTGATAAAATCTATGGTGATATTGTCCCACTTCCACTGAGGGATCTCAGGTTGCACCAACAAACCAGATGGTGTTTGGTGTTCAACTTTGAACTTTAAGCATGTCAAACACTTGCTAACATAGGTAGAAATATCGGCTTTCATGTTGGGCCACCAATACAATTTCTTCATGTCTTGGTTCATCTTGTCAGAACCCAGATGAACAGAATATTTTGATTTGTGAGACTCATGGATAATCATAATCAAAGTCCTTAGGTCACCAAAGCATGGAAACTAACTGGATGACATAATATTTTAACTTGTGGGCACCAAATACTTGCTAACATAGGTGGCAATATCGGCTTTCATGTTGGGCCACCAATATAATTTCTTAATGTCTTTGTACATCTTGTCAGAACCCAAATGAACAAAATATTTTGATTTGTAAAGTCTTTTGATCACCATAGCATGGAAACCAACTTCTGTTATTCAAACACAATGTTCCGTCAGCACGCGGTTCCAACTTTTCTTTCTTGGGTTTTTTTGATTCCCTTGAAGTTTTAACCAGCATACCTCCCACATCTTCAGCCTCGAGGTTTTTTGGTTTTCTTGCCTCAGTCTGAGCTTCCAAAATTTATTTGGGAAGATCTAAACCAATAGTAATAACTAAGGCTCGAACACGTAATGGCTTAATTCGTTCTTTTCTGCTTAAAGCGTCAGCCACTACATTAGCTTTTCCCAGGTGATAACGAATTTCGTAATCATAATCACTGAGCAATTCTAACCAACGACGTTGTCTCATGTTCAACTCCTTCTGATCAAGGATGTGTTGCAAACTTTTGTGATCAGTAAACACGGTACACTTAGTTCCGTACAGATAGTGCCTCCAAAATTTTAAAGCGAACACTACAGCTCCTAACTCAAAGTCATGAGTTGTATAATTCTTCTCATGAATTTTTAGTTGTCGTGATGCATAAGCAATCACCTTTTTATTTTGCATTAAGACAACACATAATCTTTTATGCGAAGCATCACAATAAAGAATAAAGTTCTCAGCTCCTTCAGGTAAAGCCAAGATAGGTGTACTACACAACTTCTCCTTTAATAATTGGAATGCTGCTTCTTTTTTGTCACCCCAATTAAACTTGACCTTCTTCTGGGTTAGCTTGGTCATTGATTTGACGATCTTTGAAAATCCTTCAATGAATCTTCGATAGTAACCGGCCAGACCTAAGAATTAATGAATCTCCGTTGGAGTCTTAGGAGATGCCCAATCTTTAATTGACTCGATCTTGGCGGGATCCACATGAATGCCTTGACAGTCAATCATGTGACCGATGAACTGTACTTTGGGAATCTAAAATTCACACTTAGAAAATTTAGCATACAACTCCTCATTCTTAAGCAACTCTATGATTAACATAAGATGCTCTTCATGCTCTCAATGAAGACAATCACAAACTTGTCCAAGTATGGCTTTCACACCCGATTCATGAGATCCATAAATACAACATGTACGTTAGTCAAACCAAATGGCATAACTTGAATTTCATAATGGCCGTAACAAGTTCTGAACGCGGTCTTTGGGATTTCTTCTTCCTGAACTCTCAGTTGATGATAACTCGATCTCAGGTCGATCTTCGAGTAGACACTCGACCCTTGAAGTTGATCGAATAAATCGTCAATACTTGGAAGCGGATAACGGTTCTTCACCGTTAGCTTATTTAATTCTCGGTAATCGATGCACATCCGGAATGATCCATCCTTCTTATTGACAAACAAGACCGGAGCTCCCCAATGTGAGGAACTGGGTCTTATAAAGCCTTTGTCAAAAATTTCCTGCAGTTGATCCGACAATTCTTTCATCTCGGATGAAGCTAATCGATAAGGTGCCCGTACTACAGGTGCATCACCAGGTATCAAATCGATTTGAAATTCTACTTGTCGGATTGGTGGAATACCCGACAAGTCCTCAGGAAATACTTTGGGAAAATCATAAATAATAGGTACATCCTCAAGTCACTTCTCATCCGACTTGTCTTCGGTCTTCTTTGTGGTAATATGTGCCAAAAAGATAGGACACCCTTTCACCAAATACTTTTGAGTCTTGGTGCACGAGATGATGTTTAATTAAGACTCGTGTCTTTTGTTGCTTCTGTCACCACGAACAATCAAGATCTCATTTCCAAAGAGAATACGAAC
>BQNB010129131.1:0-19167 GCA_026074375.1 Tanacetum coccineum
AGTATTTATGAGTAGTGTTAGTGTCATGGCTTGTAATTGACAATGATCTTGTTTTAAGCTTAGCATGGGAAAAGTGAAAAAAAAATCCGGGGATGATGAAGTTATCTTTTAGACACTTAATTGTGCTTTTTGTTCTATGATCCTTAAAGTTACCAATGAGGTAATGAAAACAATACAGTATGTCAGCACAAATAAGTTGTAATTAGGTAGATAATTATTAAGAAAAAATCATAAAAAGAGAAAAAAGTTTTGAAAATGGGAAATCGGGTGTTTTATAACTTGTGATCTCTTAGCTCTCTCAACAAAAATATTTGCTACTTTTCAAAGGTTTAGTTTGGGGAAGTTTCGAGGTATTTGGTTATAAGGCATGTGATATTGCGTGAGGACACGCAATCGTTTAGTTTGGGGAATTTTGATAAGTGTAAAATACACATATCCGTTAATACCTAAAATGACCCTAAATGAACCAAAACAGACTAAAAATGGCAAAGATATGCTTGTTTTTGTGTTTTGTGTGTGCAGGTACGGATATATCAAAAATCACACAAATGGTCCCTAATCCTAAATGGATCATACCCGGATCCAAAAGCCCAAAATCATAAGCCCAATTCCCTTTTATTTAAACTCCAGGGACTTAAATTGCCCTTTCTTAAAGTTGTTTTAGACTACAACTTTTAATAACACAAAGATAAGGACCATTTTTGTCATTCTCCCAAAGTTTAAATCGAATTACCCATTTTACAGTTATAAAGGGCGCGAAGCCATGGTTACAATTCACTTTCTCCCCCGATTCACCTACAATCAAAATCAAAGGGCTTTTTAAAATTGAGGGTCAAGGAAGACAATTCATGGAGGCTATAACATAACGGCAGGGTCAAATTAGTCATCTCTATGCATTCATTAGCTCACTTAGCAAAGGAATATCGTGTGGATGTGGGAAAGCACACAAGGATGATGGATTTTGCTCTTTAAGCACTCACAAAACTCGCACAAGTTGTCACATCAAAAGAATGACAGCTTGGCAATCCGTTTGTGCACATTCTTGATCTAAGGGCTCATATTGAAGATCTAATGATTGGTAGAGTGTACGGTTTGGATTAAAAGGGGCGTGGGATGCAAGCAAGCCCCTAGAAGCTTCATCAACGGACTATAAATAGCTCACACCCCTCACACACACACAACTAGTTAGCTAATAGTAGATTTTTAATAGCTTTTTAAGTTTTAGCTTAATTTCATTCCCCAGCTAATCCGTATGAGCTCATTAGTAATCCAACGGTGGACAAGAAGGAATCAATGATTAATGAATGATCAAGGGATGATGTTGATAGGCGCGTCTAACAGATTAGAGGCCTAGAAGGATATATGAGTGCTATAAAGGGCCTATTATCACATATTCACGGGACGTAGTTATTTTTGTAGCTGTTTGTAGATTTTATTGCTTATTGTAATTCTTATTTTTAAAGATTTTTCTAGTGTATTTCTCTTTTCTATTGTAATCATCAGCTTCTCTTAATATAAATTTCAATGTTTGTTTTAATTGGTCTTTTAATCTTTAAGATCTAAATAATGTCTTTTATAGTCAATAATTTCTCACAATCTTATATAGCTTCTTTAAGCTCTGATGAGTATTAAGTTATGTTTTGAGTCTTTAATTGATATTAAATCTTACATTAAACTTAATTAACAAGCTTACAAATTCTATTTACGTACTTGTGGATTAAGCTTTTGGAAGGAGATCTAGAAAAGGAGTTAGATCTCAAGGTCTTTTACTCCTAGCTTATTTATAGCTAGGAGAGCTTGTAGCAAAAGCTTAATAGATCCATTATGCTTCTGTTAAGCTGAAGCTCTAGTAAGTTTCTTTTTAATTTACTTGCTTTTAAATTCTAGTTTAAATAGTTGTCTTATTGCTTTATAACTTAGATCTGCTTATTTGCTTAAAGTAGTAGCTTATTTGTGCTTATTTCTACTTAATATTGCTTATTAGACTATATTGATCATTTATGTTTAGCTAGCTAGTTATAAATCTTAGTGTTTTCATATCTGTTATTTAAATCTATAAAAAGCCAAAAATATAGTAGCCTAGTCTTAGATCTTAAAATTTAGCTTAATACAGTTGTTAAATTGTGTTTAAATAAGTTGTTATAAGCCCCTAGTTATCTGGTAGTCTAGTTTTCATAAGTAAATTTTAGTTTTAAAAGCTTAATCAATTCTGTCACAACTTAAGGGGGTGTTTGGGTTAGTGTTATTTGACCATCAAAAGTCAAAGAAACTTAGTGCTTTCACTTTGGATAGTTAGATGTTCATTTTTGATTAAGTTTTAAGTAGATTTGCAGCAAGAGTTTAAGTTTTAATTCATTTTATGGCCTAATTAGTTGTCTCAGCACCAGGGGACCTTTTTTAAACTATTTTCACTTGTGAAAATTTGAACCAAGCCATCTAAGGCTTGGTTCTTGCTTGCTTTGAACCTAAAGTCACTCAATAAGAGTGTCTAAGTGCAGGTTATCCCTCTAGGAAACCAACACAATTGTTGCTTGCCTTTTGACAAGTACATCAGTACTAACAGCAGTTAGTACTGCTGTTACTTTAGGGTCAATATCAGGCTAGTTATTTTAGGATCTTAGGGCTAAATTTCTTCTAGCTTATAGTTTAGGTATAGTATAGTGTATATTAAGTATTGCTCTTCAATTATCAGCTTAATTTCTTAGATTAATTTGGTGTCAAAAGTCACTAAAAAAAGCCAAAAAGTCCAAAAATAGTAGGTTTAAGATTTTAGCTTTTAGATTATAATAATCTAGCTTATAGCTTAGGTTTTTATGATTTGGTTTCTTAGCTTATATATAGGTAAAGTAGTTTTCAAAAGCCGAGTTTCTAATATAGCTTATTGAGCATTTGAGCTTATTTTGTTTTTGAGCTTTTTGAGTTGTTTCCTGAGTTTAGTACTTTCATTATCCATTTCAGTTGGTTAAAGATATTCCTAGGTCAATTAGCTTTTCATTTCTAGATAGTACACATCATAAGCTTTTCAGAACACCTTTTGCTTTTTCATTTGAGCTTAATTTGAATAGTTTACAGTTGATTTAGTAAAACCAAGGGTAAACCCCTACATTCTGTAAACAGCTTATTAATAAGCTCTTTTTGAGCTTATTATTGGCTTTCAGCTAGAGGTGTTTTTGTTAAAATTGTTCACTACAACTTGTTCTACAACTTTGATTTTATAAGTTTTTCATAGTAAGCAGTTTTGAAAATCATTCTCAACTTTGGGCTTAAAAGGATTATAGGTGTAGTCGGGTTGGGCCTCAGGGTAGGAAGTGTAACTTTAAAGTTTTATTTATTTTCTCAGTTAGTCCTTTGTTTTGCATTGTTAGTCCTTTAAGGATTTGCGTAGTTAATCCTTAGTTAAGTTTCTTTGTTTGTTTAATAATTTTAATAAATAATTAGGTTTAGTTTTTAATTAGTTTAATTAAACTTTAATTAAAAAGTAAAAATTAGGGCTTTTATTTTTATAAAATTTCTCATCACTTTCTTGTTTTAGTATAATTTTTATAAAAATTTTAGGATTTATATTTTTAGCATTTTTTATTATTTTTAAGCGTTTAATTAGATTAAATCTTAGAAAATTCATATTTTAAAATCTAAAAAGCCAAAAAAAATGTTTTTCTTTTTCTTAAAATTTTCTTTGGTCCTAACTTAGGTTTAGAAATTTAGTTTGCATTTTTAGGATTTAATTTTGATTTACTTGTTTATTTGTCACGTTTTATTTGTTTCCCGTTTACTTATTTTAGTACTTAATTGCTTTAAATTGTTCATTTTTACTTGTTGCTCTTATTTGGTAGTTATAGATCATAAAAATTTCTTTGCTTTCATTCAAATCATAATCTGAGCTTAAACGTGGTTTTAATTGCACAAGTCGTTGGGGAAATGACCCGGGTGATCAATCTTACCTGGATTGATATACGTATTATATATTATATTATATATATTTTTAAGAGTGAATTTTATCAAGGGTAACTTGGTAATTTTCTTAATTGCTCGTTGGAATATTATTATAGTATTTTATTTTAATGTGTGTATAAAACTACCATAATCAGAGGACGAGGAGGAGTTTGAGGTAGAGGCCAGCGTGAGAGGTACGATGGAGATCGTAGTAGATCCATTGGTTACTGGTGGTATTTTTGAGTCCACTGGAGGAGATGTTCCTGATCTTGAAGGTACTCTTTATGATATAGCTCGCTACATGTCTGAGGTTCCTCTTGATAGGATTACAGAGTTTGAGACTACTCAGAGACAGTTAGAGGCTGGTCAGTTGGTGGCAGTGGCAGAAGAGCAGTGTAGTGCTGATAGGATTTAGGAGGGAGTTCTAGGACAGGAAAACCTAAGGGTTCGAGCTTTGTTGTGTATTAAGAGAGATCGTATTGACAGTCTTCGTCGTCACATGGCACTTTCTCAGGAGGAGTTTTGTCAGATTCGTAGGGATCGTGATGATACTCAAAGGAGACTTAGGAGGTTGGAATCGCTTGTTGCGAGGCGTTTGGGATTTCTCCGTTAGTTTGGTAGTGCTATGGTTATGTAGGACATTAGACTGATGGCTAGGTCTAGGTTGAGCCTGTAGAAATATTGTAAATCAAGTACCCCGCTATGGGTTGATTGTAACCAACTATGAAGCTTTGTTATGATATGAAAAACTTATTTTGATTCTCTTACATGTTCGTCTTTATTGTTATTTACTCGTTCTGGAAAAACATGTTCTATTGTATTTTCCTTTATAAATATTATTTACCATTTATAGTAGTTATATCTCGTATCTAATCTCACCATGTGTGATGTCTTGTGATGTAGAACAACGACTAACACCCGTTCCAGAATGATGCCTGCTGCAATTGAGGTAATGATCAACCGATGCATGGCAGAAGCTTTAGAAACTCGCGAGGCTAACAGGAACATTAGTCTTGGGAATGGTAATGGTGAGGGTGGAAATAGTAACGGTGATGGGCAACAAGAAAATGGAGGAGGGTATGAATTGAAATCACAATGAGAATGATAGTGATGCTAGGCGGTTCTTACGAGAGTGTACATTACCAAAACCCCTAGGACTTCATAAAAAATGTCAACCACTTAACTTTAATGGAATGAAGGTGTTTTCGGGGATTGATAAGGTTGGGGTTTTTTTTAGAGACTGAGAAACAGTATTCCATATCAGCAATTGCCTAGAGAAATACCAAGTTAAGTATGCTACTTTCAACCTGTTAAATAGTTTACTAACTTGGTGGAACTCACATAAGAGAACCATCAGAATTGATGCTGCATTTGCCATGTCATAGAGAGAGCTTATGAAGCTAATGACTGAAGTGTACTGCCCAAGAACTGAAATTTAGAAGATGGAATCCGAGCTGTGGAATTTGACCGTGAAGAACAATGATTTGGCTGCTTATACTTAGAGATTCCAAGAGCTTACCATGTTGTGCACCAAGATGGTTCTCGAAGAGGAGGATCGAGTTGAGAAGTTTATTGGAGGTCTCTCGGATAATATCCAAGGAAATGTGATGGCTGCAGAACCTACAAGACTACAAGACGCTGTCCGCATGGCTAACAACTTAATGGATCAAAAGTTGAAAGGTTATGCTATGAAAAATGTTGAGAACAAAAGAAAGTTCGATAACAACCAGAAGGACAATCGTAGGCAGCAACCACCATTCAAAAGACAGAATGTTAGAGGTCAGAATGTAGCAAGAGCCTATACGGCTGGCAATAATGAAAGAAGAGCGTATAATGGACCATTACCTCTGTGCAACAAGTGTAAGTTTCATCACGAAGGGCCATGCACTGTGAGATGTGGGAAGTGCAACAAGGTTGGATATTTGACCAGGGACTGTAAGGCCATAATTTCCACTACTTCTACTTAGAGGGGTCAAGTAGTGAATCAAAGAGTTTTAACTTGTTTCGAGTGTAGAATGCAAGGACACTACAGGAGTAATTGCCCAAAGGGATAAGTCAGGGAAAGATCAGAACCATGGAAACAAAAATGGAAACAAGAGTGAGATTGGTGAAGCAAGAGGAAAATCATATGTACTAGGTAGAGGAGACGCTAACCCTGATTCCAACAATCGTACGGGTACGTTTTCTTCTTAACAACCATTATGCTTCTGTATTATTTGATTCGGGTGCTGATCGAAGTTTTGTGTCGACTACTTTAAGTACCTTGCTTGATATAATCCCCGATACTTTAGACGTTAGCTATGCTGTCAAATTAGCCGACGAGCGAGATACTAAAACTAAAACCGTACTTAGAGGCTGTACGTTAGGATTGTTAGGTCACCCATTCAATATTGACCTAATGCCAGTAGAATTTGGTAGTTTCGACGTCATCATCGGCATGGATTGGTTAGCGAACCATCATGCGGTGATCGTGTGTGATGAGAAGCTTGTGCAGATTCCCTATGGAGATGAAGTTTTAATAGCCCGAGGTGATAGAAGTGGCAAAGGAAAGAAGTCAAAGTTGAGCATTATATCGTGTACTAAAACTTAGAAATATATTAATAAAGGTTGCTCAATTTTTCTGGCATAAGTTAAGAAGAAGGAAACCGAAGACAAGTCAGAGAAGAAGCGACTTAAGGATGTGCAGATTGTACGGGACTTTCCGAAGGTCTTTCCATAATATTTTCCTGGATTACCACCAACATGACAAGTTGAATTTCAATTTGACTTGGTCCCTAGTGCTGCTCCTGTGGCACAAGCCCCGTATAGATTAGCACCGTCAGAACTGCAAGAACTGTCTACTCAATTGTAAGAACTTTCTGACAAAGGATTTATAAGACCGAGTTCCTCACCCTAGGGAGCCTAGGTCTTGTTTGTAAAAAAGAAATATGGATCTTTTCGGATGGGTATCGACTATCGCGAACTAAACAAGATGACTGTGAAGAATCGGTATTCACTTTTGAGAATCGATGACTTATTTGATTAGTTGCAAGGATCAAGTGTTTACTTAAAGATCGAATTGAGGTATGGTTATCACCAACTCAGAGTTCATGATGAGGACATTCCAAAGACAGCGTTTAGGAATCGCTATGGCCACTAGAGTTTCCAAGTAATGCCTTTTGGACTGACAAACGCACCGGCAGTGTTCATGGACTTGATGAATCGGGTTTGCAAACCATACTTAGATAAATTCGTGATCATTTTTATCGATGACATCTTGATCTACTATAAGAGCGAAGAAGAGCATGCATAACATCTTAAGTTGATTTTGGAGTTGCTTAAGAAGGAAGGAATATGTACGCCAAGTTTTCAAAGTAGTGAATTTTGGCTTTCATGGTATATTTCTCGGTCATGTGATTGATAGTGAAGGCATTTACGTGGACCCAGCTAAGATTGAGTCAATCAAGGATTGGGCATCGCCCAAGACTCCGACAGAGATTTGTTAATTTTTAGGTCTTGCCGGCTATTATCGATGATTTATCGAAGGTTTCTCGAAGATTTCCAAACCCATGACGAAGTTGACTCAGAAGAGCATGAAGTTTGAATGGACTGAAAAGGCAAAAGCTACATTTTAACTGTTAAAGGTGAAAGTATTGTAGTGCCACTTTCTTTTAGCTTACCTGTAGGTTATTAGTGAAAATCTTCGTGGTTTACTGTGATGCTTCTCACAAGGGGTTGGGCGCGGTTCTGATGCAAAAGGAGAAAGTCATAGCCTATACATCACGCTAAATCAAGATTCACGAGAAGAATTACACTACACATGACTTAGAACTAGGAGCGGTGGTGTTTGCTCTTAAAATGTAGAGACATTATTTGTATGGTACGAAGTGCGTTGTGTTCACTGATCATAAGAGCTTGCAACATATTCTTGATTAGAAGGAGTTGAACATGAGACAACGTAGATGGTTAGAATTGTTGAGTGACTACGACTGTGAAATTTGTTATCATCCGGGAAAGGCGAACGTGGTGGCAGATGCTTTGAGCCAAAAGGAATGGATTAAACCACTACGAGTTTGAACTTTGGTTATGATGATTGGTTTGAACCTTCCCGTGCAAATTTTAAACGCTCAGGTTAAGGCGAGAAAGGAAGAGAATTATGGAACCGAAGATTTGTATGGTATGATTAAGAAGCTGGAGCCCAATGCTGATGGAACGTTATTTTTGAAGAATAGAAGTTGGATACCCTGTTTTGGTGACTTGAGGACTCTGATTATGCACTAGTCGCATAAGTCAAAGTATTCGATCTATTCTGGATCGGACAAGATGTACCAAGACTTGAAGAAACTATGTTGGTGGCCAAATATGAAATCTGAGATTGCCACCTACGTCAGTATGTGTCTGACCTGTGCCCAAGTTAAGGCTGAATGCCAAAAACCATCCGGTTTGTTGGTTCAACCTATGATCCCAGTATGGAAGTGGGAGAACATTACTATGGATTTCGTACTAATGTGCACCAGACACTCACCAAAAAACTGTTATTTCTTACCAATGAAGGAAACCGAATCAATGGAAAAGTTGACGAGACAATACTTGAAGGAAGTAATCTCAAGACATGGCGTGCCAGTTTCGATTATTTCTGAACGAGACAGTAAATTTACATCTCAATTTTAGCAATCGCTAAACAAAGCTCTAGGTACTCAATTGGATATGAGTATAGCTTATCATCCACAAACGGATGGTCAGAGTGAGAGAACCATCCAAACTTTAGAGGACATGCTGCGTGCTTGTGTGATTGATTTTGGGAAAGGTTGGGATAGACACCTACCATTAGTGTAGTTCTCGTATAACAACAACTACCATACGAGTATCAAAGCTACACCGTTTGAAGCACTGTACGGCCAAAAATGTCAATCGCCTGTCTGTTGGGCTAAGGTTGGGGATGCTTAGCTTACTGGCCCATAGATTATTCATGAAACCACAAAAAAAGATCAATCAAATCAAGAAACGTATTCAATCAGCACATGATAAACAAAAGATCTACGCCGATAGAAGACGTAAGTAATTGGAATTTCAAGATGGAGATAAGGTTATGTTGAAAGTATCGCCATGAAAGGGGTGATAGGTTTCGGCAAACGGGGGAAGGTGAACCCTCACTATATTGGAACTTTCAAAATCCTTGCTAAAGTGGGAATGGTTGCATACCGACTTGAACTCCCAGAGCAACTAAGTCGGGTTCATAATACTTTTAACATTTCCAATTTAAAGAAGTGTTTCTTTGACGAAACCCTAGCTATTCCGTTGGATGAAATCCAGATTGATGATAAGCTTAATTTCATTAAAGAACCAATTGAAATCATGGTTTGAGAAGTTAAATGACTAAATCAAAGTCGCATTCAATTGTGAAAGTGCATTTGATTCAAGAAGAGGTCTCCGGTTTACTTGGGAGCCCTTGGAAGGACCAAATGAAAGAAAAAAGTATCCTCATCTTTTGCTAACCCTGCATCTACATCTAAAGTTACGTCTTAAGCTTTGAGGACACAGATCTCTTAAAGGGGGAAGGATGTCACACCTCATAAAGTTCAGGTCAATATTTTAAACTTTTTTGATCATTATTTTGAATTTTATACGTTACATTTGAATTTGACGTAAAACCGGGAAGTTAACCCGCGTAAATCTAAAAACCGTCATCTGACGCGTTCTGGCTTTAGAACTTGATTAGTTTACGTGTTATATGCACTATTTTATCATATTAAAGTGTTACACAGGTCACGTTCACTTTTGTTTATGATTTTTACATTTTTTGCGTACGCTTTACGGTTTTATCATTTTATGTCAAACAGAAACCTAAAAATCTACCACCTTTGCATGTAAACCCGATATATCATTTCCTAAGTATCATAGCATCAAATTTACATTCTCCTCCTCCCTCTTGTACAAAATTTGACGCCTAATCCCCAAAACAAAAAACACTTTAATATACCTAATTAAATACAAGAGCATCTTTTATAAAACTAGTGCATGTGATCTTATATATGCAAGATAGTGACACATGAGAGTGTCATTCTCATGAACACTTACCATGCAAACCCCTTCATGTGACCTCTTACATTTATGTAAGAGTTTGACTTGTACATTTGACCAACTCATGAAAACCTTTGACATGTTACCATGACTCAAAAATTTGGACTAATTGGTCCTTGTGAGGATGTTTCGGCCGAGCAAACACACACACCTTTGGTGTGTATTGGTCACTTGATACTCTAAGAAAAATGCATAAAACCCTAACCCATAGTCCTATAAATACCTCACTTCTCACAACATAGGGTTACCATTTCATTTCAAATCCACCAACACATTTTCTCTTCTCCTTTTTCCTTCTTGTAGCTCACGGCTCAACACCCCTTATTAGGGTTTGAGTTTCCTTTCATTCTCTTCAAGATTCAAGTATACTAGGCTTATTTATAAGGTTACCTAAGGTGTTTACAAGTATTGGTTCATTGATTCAAGGGTTTATTTCAAGATCTACAAATTAGGGTTTGATTATTATTTGAGGTTTTTCACGATCCAAGTCTTCCATCATCATCTCTTATATTTCTTAAGCTTGTTCTTTATTTTCAAGCTTACTTTGAAACTTATACTTTCAATTCTACTTTCATTCATTATTCACTTATGTTCTTGCATAGATCTATAAAGTCCTATGGTGTTTGTGTTAATTTTTCAAAAAGAAATGGAATGGGTATGTTAAACGAGGAAACTTTTATAAATCATTTATGCAAATATTGTGTTTAGGGTCTAAGCAAAGTGATTAGTGTGTTGAAAGAATGATGGCGATGAGATTAGACTAGATCAAGCGTAGTTTTTGTTGTGGATTAGTTGTGAGTGGAGATTAGGATTAGTTAGGCACTATTGTGAAGTTTGGTGTGATTTTTTATAGGATATTGGAAATCATAAGACAATGGAAGATAGATGCATTAGTCAAGTCTAGAGAGAGAAAGTTAGAGAGAAAAGCTTTCTAGTGAGAGAAAGTGAACTTGTATTATGAAATGAATAACCACCTCTTCCAAGGCATGGAAGAGGCTTATTTAGTAGCATACAAAATCAGCCCTTAGGCTATGGTATGGGCTTACACGTTGGGCTTTATAACCGGTACTATGTTCTGAACATTAACATATTTAACGTTTTAAAACTGACGAGTATACATAGTTGGTACAATGCACGGGGGTTGACCGAGAGAGTCTTTTCTAATATCTTACAATTCTCTCCCGAGTAAGGAGGTCACCCCAGAAAATACAAACTTAAACTCAGCAATCTTCTGATTGATCTTGAGTTTATCTCGTAGTCTTTGATTCTTCACGTAAAATCATGTACTTTGAGGTAGTGATCTTTGTCTTGTGGCTTGTGATTGTACTTGATATGTGATCTTGAGCTTCTTTGAGATCATCAGCCAAATCTAATCTCTGATCATCAACTTGTGGTCTTTCGCCATCTTGTGCTTGTGACATTTGGACTGGCATGCTCATACTTTACTTGATGGTGAAAGCTTGATTATTTGTCATTCTTGAAGTTCCTTTAACTTTAACACTTGATCACTTCAAGAGGACTTTGATATTAGAGTTACGGAAGCTTTGAAACATATACTTGAGCTTTCATGAGGCCATTAGATGTATCAGTCGAGTATGAGCATGCGGTTATGAAATAGACTCCAGTAGAATGAGGTATCTCCATCTCTATCTTTACTTGAACCTATAATAAAACAGTTAGCAATAAAGCTTATGGACGAATATAGCTTTGTCATTCGCCCGAGTTTGGTTGGATTAACCTCCAGATCCTATGAGGACCGACCTGTGATCAGGTAGACTCAATCTTAAGAAGAATCTCCTTGACAGGATTTCCAGTATAAGTGTCAGATCTTCCAATGTATGAACATCAGAATCACCTAACTTGCCTGTTCTCTTAATAAGAAAGTCTCAAAGCAGACATCACGATAAGAGTGAATCGGTTAGTTACTATCTTACCGATTAAAGATGAAAATTGATTTGAAAATCAATCGACGTGTCACTTGAGAAAGTGTTTTTGTGACACATCAGGACTGATTCGATATCCAGTGTCACAAGTTTGACCCATTAAGGATCTCACAAGTTACCTACCATGAGCTTGTTTGATGTTGGCTCAAGCAGGATTGCCATCTTCATTGTGAACACTTAAGTGTCACTCGGATGTTCTGGCAAAACTACAAGGATAATGCGTATGACTCTTATGATAACCTTGTTTTCACATTATGTGAAGAACAAATAATACAGAATAGTGTCCAAATGAGATTAATTGATGATCCCTTGGCTCTAGACTCAATTGTGCATTTTGGTTTTAATGATCAAAGGCTGGAGCGGACTGCCACCTTTTCAATATCAACTAACTCGGAGTGAGAAAGTTAATAGATTACGTGTTTAGTCTCTGTGAGAAATGAAAAGGAAATCTTTTGAGAGATTTTGAGTGGCTATGGAGGGTTGTGCATTCCATCACTGGGTCCATGATGTCAGTCTTTAATGTCAGCAATCATCTTTGTGATTCTGACAGCAGATGTATTAACCCGGTTTCTGCCTAAGTGTATGGAGGGATTCTTCTATATCACCCTTTATACCCTTCATTTCTTTTTTCATCTTCACCTACCTTTAGTGCTTACCGTGAATTATGACTAGAACCTTATTGGGGTTTGTTCCTAGTAATAGCCTCATCGTCAGTCGCACTTATTCCCTTATTTCACATGTACTCCTTTTTTATTGTCATTACCTAAGGACTTCTACACTAAGTAGTAGGTTATCCCTGGGTTTAGATTCCCTCGGTTCTGGCTGGATCATGGATAACTAATGTACTAACCCTTACCATCCTTATACACTCGAATAAATTAAATACATGGTCGGTCTTTTTGGTACAGTTCACCTTGCCATAAAACCAATTGAAAAACTCAATCAAGTACTTGTGATATAAATATCAAAGCTTTTAGTACCTGGATTGTTTTTGAATTTTCGAAAACACTCCCCCTCAACATGTGCATCGATTAAACAAAAAATGTTGAGCACAAGGAGGATGGAGTATAACCATTGAGACACAAAATTCATTTTTTATCAGTTTTCAGTATTAAATCACATTTTCTCCCCTTATCAAAAATTTCAATTCCTTTGATATTTTGGATACCAATGGATTCGAATATGTTGGAAAAACTAGAAGAAAAAGGTGTTGATTAATCACAAGCTGAATGGGGAACATATTAATGCTCTCCCTTAATCTATGAGGAATTTTTTTAGTGTCAGGTATGATAGGTTTGAAAGATTTTGAATTTAATGAAAAATTCATGAAAAATTCATACACTGACACATAACACTAACTACAACACAACTCTATAATATACAAAGTTTACAATATATTACAAATGATATTGACCTTATAAATGGAATGAAGAGATCATTTCATTCTCTAATGAGTATGTTTTGGGTTAGTCATATCGCGACGTCCACCACCAACGCATTTCCTAGTTTTGTAATCTTCTTGTCTTCAGTCGCCTTTCAATAGCAGACATAAACTCTTTTCTCCTCGTCACGTCCTTTTGAGTCCAAAATCGCATATTCATACCTGGATTGAGCCGCTTAATCTTGAATTCCTTAACTCTGTAATCCAGTGCTTCTAGAATACGTATCAACGTACCATCACTGAACTTGTATATTTCGTTGAACCTCATGATCTTTCTTTCATTGTTGTTGACCAGGAACACTACTGATCGAGGAGACTTAATGATGGTATAATCATGCTTGAACTCAAAGCCTTTGGCATCCCATCCTGGTTTAGTGAGGTTCAGTTATGTCTGGTAGCTTTCAATGCTGAGTTGAAAGTCTTCAACCCGCTGTCGAATCACTAAGTTTCTAGTCCATAGTTTGCATCAGTAGATAGCATACGTTTGTCAGAACCAGGAAGATGATCAAGATGACCTTGCAGAAGGAGCAAATTCAGGTCTTCAAAGTCACTGGGATACAGGTTCTTGAAGTCTTTTTTAGCGATCTTGTATTCTTGGAAATCAGCTTGATGAAGAACAATTTCGCTCAAGTAGTCATACCCGTATCTTGAATAGGCTTTGATACTGACAACACTGGGAATTCGCATATGATTTCTGACTTCTCTCCGACATGACAGAGAATCATGTCCCTCAATATTGAACTTCTGTCGATTGAACCACTAGTGAGATATACCATAAATGGCACTTATGTCATAGGTGCATACTTCATCAATCCACATTTGCTCAGGCACTAGTAGTTCTAGTCTAAAGTCAGGATAATGAGCAGCCTTCATCTTGGAAATTAACAGAGCAAGCCTACTTCCCTTATTGCCATATCTCAGATACTCCAAGTCTTTATTGAAGAAGAATTGTGTTTGAATAGTGCCATGACCTAGAGGACCACCGAGAGGCAGTGGTCGATTGACATCAATTCTGACTTGATCTCCTTCTGGATTCGTCCAGTCAACTTGATTTGTAAGCATCTTGTGACACTCCTCCATATGGAACTGCAGGTGAATGACATATGGGTACAAAGCTTTAACAACCTAATATGCATGCCTTTTGAAACCTGCTTGTGTAAGCACAGTCTTGTTCACTTTACTGAAGTACCAGTTCATTAAAGTCGTCATGTCTCCAATCTTGGCAAGCAATGAGTTCTCAGCAGGGGGTTCATAAGTCAAAACCAATGCAGAAGCCCAGTTGTTCTCTACATCAGATATATTGGAAGAAGGGATGGTCCAAACAGGTTCAGGTGTTGCTGGTCTTTCTTCTTCTAGGAGTGGTTTCCACCAGCCTTTTCTCATGTCAGCATTTGGTAGGTAATCATTCTGGGTGTCTTCATCGTCAGATAATTGTACCTGTTCTTCGGGAATGGAATCTTCCTTCATCAGATAATCTGTAGGAGATGATTCAGAATCATTATTCATCAGATTATCTATAGGAGATGTTTCTTGAGTAGCAGTAAAACCAGCTGACTCATATCTAGTATCAGATGTAGTTTAAGCCATGGATTGATGTGTTGAGGCCGCAATCGTGGACGAACCTGGAGCCCCACTGCCATGTTGCTGATTGCGTCAGTTGGTATCAGCAGATGAAGGAGGAGGAGGTGGAGGCATTTGTAAAGACCCTGAAGCTCCAGGAGCTCCTGGAGCATCATAAGGCCTGAATGAAGGTGGGAGGAGGGGTAGAGAGGGCCGGTGGAGAGCCAAAAGGAGTTCTTAGTGAATCTGATCTCTTTCGACGCTTCTTATGAGCTTCGGCCAGATCTGCTTGAAGTTGATCTGAATGGTCACGATCCATTGACTTCTCCAGTGCTTCATAGAGGTTCTTGTGATCTTCATAGGTTTTGTAGGACCTAGTTTCCCACATTCGTTGTAGAAGAATCTCTTTTATGTCAGCTTTCGGTAACTCTCTAAAGCGAACACGAAGTGGAGCTTGGAGAGCCCAGTCAACTACATTAGTGACAATCTCATCAACGGCTTTGCTCACCCTTTGAGGAATATTAAGATTCTCTAAGTTGTACAGACAGGACCCATGTTTGTTTAACTTTTCCTCTAGAGCTGAGTTGTCTTGTATCAAGTTTGCCATGTTTTGTTCAAGTTCACCAATGTGTTGTAATAAGATCGGATCTATGGTGCTTTGTTGTGGTTGGAGTGGTGGTGGTGGAAGAGTTGTTGTTGTTGTGACTGCTGTGGTTGTTATTGTTGATGTTGGGGTGGAGCATGAACAGTTAGAGAGTCTGATTGTAACGTTGTAAGATTAATAACCAGAGTGGTCATTGGAGGAACCAAAGAGGTATCCTGATGAATGGGGACCGTAACCATTGACTAAACCTCTGATTCAACATTGGTTTTCTCTAGTTCTTCTTCATGTGGCTTTTCCACGAAGAACTGATTAGTGAAGCTGAGTTATTTTTCAATATTTTGTAGAGACGACAGGGTGCCAGTGGAGCTTGAAGGTTCTTTAAGAATCACCTAATCTTCAGTTGGGAGTTTGAGGTTCTCTTGAACATTTGGGTAAGAAGTTGTAGTAAACTCTTCATCCATTTGCTCAGTGTTTTGTTGAGTAGAAGCATCAGAGACCGCTAAGTCCATTGGTTCAAGGTATGGTCCAACATGAACCACATGACTTGGTTGAGGTTGAAATACTGCAGCATTACCAGGGTTTGTCCAATCCTGGCCTTCATCTTGTTTATCAGGGTTTGATCCAGCCTAGCCTTCATCTTGAACTCCAGTATTATTGGATGCATCTTTCTCTTTGTTAACAGGAGTCACTACCTCATTAGACTGTATTTCATAGTTTGCAAGAGCTAGTTCAGCATTCAAGGAAGGAGATTCAGCATTTCCAGAGGGTTTAGTGGTCATAGGAGTGCGCCTCTGAAAGATAAATTGACCGGCTAGGCTCTTCTTCTTTGGAGTCTGAAGGGTGAGTAGATCACGAGCAGCTTGTTCTTCAATGACTTTCTCTTTTCCCTTTCCGTGTACCTTTGGAAGCGGTTGAAATCTCCCAGAGTCACCCTCTTCTTGTCAGTGAGAAAGGTTTGTATTGATTAAACAATTTCTTCCTAAATCCTCTCAGCATAATCGATGTTGGAGCGATGAATGATACGCCAAAGAATCTGAAGCACAAGATGTCTTGGCCTATCATGTCTAGCAGTTTTACTTGTAAGGCACATGTTGATCATTGACAAGATGCTCTCCATGGTTGATAGAGATCATTAACGGGCATTGCAGACACGTTCTTGAGTGTATAGGGGTATCCTAGAGTGTTGACAAAGTTGATAACTGCATCACTCGAGGGTGGAGCCACAAATGGATTGTTATCATCGATTGGTGTGATTAGAAGTGCATCTCTGAGAATATCTTTGTGAAGATTGAACCATTGCTCATCCAACTAACAGCTATATATCCCAGTAGTAGAGTCATAACGCATGGTGTCCCAGAATTGCTGAATGTAAATTGCGGGAATCGTAGAAGATGTCGTAAAGGCCGTAAAGAAATTGGTATTTTTCAGTATGGCAACAGCAACCTTGAAGATTGGATTCCTCTGTAACTTTAGTACATCTAGCACATAGTTACTCTTGCCGACTGGCACCCCTTTGCGAAATTGTAAAATTTGATCATCCGTTCTGGTTGGTGGTGTGATAGTAGGAGCTTGTTCAGCAGGCACATCATTGGCAGGAATATTCATGTCAGCCATAGAATCTGCATAGGTAAATCCAACAGTAGGACATACATACAGATATATGATGTTAGATGGGAGAAATTGCTCAAAGGGATATGAATGCAATAATGGACTTCAATGAGCTAAGACACTTAAGCCACCCTAAGATAAAGGTCAACAGGTTTGGTCAATTCTAAAGTCAACGAAAGTCAACCTTGGAATGAGTTGACACAAGGCTATTTGACAAATCGCCAACACAATCAAATGACAACTCGCTAAAATATTCTATTAAGGATACTCAACTCGCTACAAACAACTCGCTAGAATATGATATTAAGAATACTCAACTCGCTACCAAATTAGAAACAAATTGAAATAGAGGGTTGAATATTTTAATATATCAAAAATCTTCCTCAACTCGCTATTGGATAGCGAGTTGCCTGTTCATAATAAAATAATAGAATATATTCAACTCGCTAATGTTAACTAGCCATGAATATTTTATTAGAAATACTCAAATCGCTATTAAATTGGAAAATTTTGAAATGGCAGGTTAAATATTTTAATATATAAAGAATCTTCCTCAACTCGCTACTGGATAGCGAGTTGCCTGTTTATAAAAAGATAATAGAGTATATTCAACTCACTAATGCAAACTATAACTCGCTAATATGCGACAACATCAACTCGCTACCATGAAATTTCACACAACTCCCTACTAAGCACACAGTTAACACACTAAGTCCTAAAATCACTTAAACCAGCCAACAAGTTCAAGGAAGCACATGTTTAATACTTCGACAACCTCATCAAACATATTGTAGCATTCAGAAACAACAATCAACAACAAACAACGATCTTTGACCATAAAAGGTCAAACTTAGCCATGAAAATCATCAAGACCACAAAATAATGATAAGGGATTCAATTAAAACACAAACGAGGCATCATTCATCCATTATAAGCCTAACCCAGCAAACAAACAATCATTCTAAACTCAAATAAAGATTTAGATGATAAAGCTAGTCGAACTCATTGATTTAGAATGATTCAATGTGATTTAGGCTACCATGTTTTAGATTTAAGATGTTTGCAAGATAGAGATCATAAAACAATAGATACCTTAACAAGATTAGCTACAAAAATCACGAATCAGCACACGTTTCAAACTAGCGAGTTACGGGTTAAGGTTTTTTTTAGAGAAAGGTTTGACCAGATTTTAGAGGGTTTGACCAAGAGTCAACTCGCTAAACCTATTTTTCCTTCTAACATTTTCACAAGTTGGCAAATTTGGTCCCTTTACTTCCTAAGTCCTTTTCTTTGAGGTTTAAGGTATTAATAAGGTTTATACAAGTTTCAGAAGAGGCGCAAATGGTCCTTATTATTATATAAGCCTAGGAAACATTTAGCAAATTACACATAAGTCCTTATACTCACAAATAATTGACAATTTTGGCCTTTTAAGTTAAAAAAAATTAGCTCCCCTTCAAATTGTAACCTCGTTAAATACAAAAACTTTTACCAATTAATTATTTAATGACTTAAGATGCCCGTTAGATGTCATAAATTTGAAAACACTCTCCCCCTCAATCAATGACCCGTTTTCTATCGAAAGAGTTGTAGTCGTTGATTGAGTGTCAAATTTTTTAAAAAAATCAAGTCTGATGAATTTTCAAACAACACTTTTCTACCATGTGTAACACAAATAATTTTTTAAAGAATCACTTAAGAAGAAAAATTATTTGGTTATAAAAGGAAAACTTCTCTTCCGGTTAAGAAAGAATGCACTGAAACGTACATTAATCCTTGGATGCACGGATATTAAGTAATTCGTGCCCGGGAAAAAATAATTACCCGTTGTTAGGAACAACTATCTTTTTGGCGACATGCTTTCCTCAAATTGAAAAGCGGGTTGCAGTCAGAAATAACTGCAAACCATTAAGACATGTTTTAAAACAGTTTGAACTTCCGCTCGAACTTCATTTAAAGGCCCATGTCATTACTGAATGACATTTCTAGGTCCGTAAATGTTATTGATTTACAAAAGA
>BQNB010129132.1:0-19167 GCA_026074375.1 Tanacetum coccineum
AGAAAGATTAATACTGCTGATGGTCGAAGCTGCTGACTTAGAGATAAGGATGCAAAGAGAAAAATAAGGAATGTATATCTGTTATATTTATATTTGTATTTGAATTGTAACAACTTCCAAATAGTTCGGCATTTATCTTCTAAAGGACTCCTTGTTTGTATAAACGGAGATCCTAGTTTAAGGTTTAAGATAGTTGTTTATGCTTAAGAGTTTTAGATACATTCTAGACAAAGAATAGCTTCAAGGTTTGTAACCCTAGCACTACAAGAGTAATCGTATTATTCTAATAATATTGAAGCAGTTTGTGGTTTATTCATTGTTCTTTGATTGTTACTGTTCCATTGATAAATACCTCTAGAGTATCAAAGTGTAGATTTCGCATGCACTTTGGTATACAAACAAAGTCTCAACCATTGTTATTTTGGATTCATCCAAGGTAACAAACACTTTACTACATAAAGAACCGATCAAGGCGTGGGATCAACACATGACCTTCATATATGGGTCATCATAAAAAGGTGAGAGGGCTAGCGAGGCTAAAAGATACTTAGTTAAATCATCTGAAAAGTTAGGAGAGGTGTTTCCCGGTGAGGCTGGGAAATAGTCCGGTGAAGCCGGGATATAGTCAGGAGAGTGTGTAGAAGAAAAAGTAACCTCAACATCAGAACCAGATAGGATAATAATAGGATTGGGGGTGTAACAACTGTCAATTTTTGGAATTTCAAATGACTATGCTACCCTTTGACTTTTTGGGTCCGACTTGACTTTTTGACTTTTGACGTCTTATTATCGCATAAAAACGATTACCGCGTAACCGGTAAAATTTTTGGAACATATTTTAATAATAAATCATATTTATTATTACAAACCTCGGGTACAAATTTATTTTTAAACTTATTTGACTTGAAAACGAGAAAATATATATTATTCCTAAGTTGACTTATCAAAAACGACTTGATAAATCACACTTTCACGACTCGGACTCTAAAGTAATTTGATGTAAAACGACATTCTGGACAACTTTTTAGTTTTGACCGAGACCCGAAAACAAGCAGAAAATGATCGAAACACCCTTGCAAAAATTAAAGATAGTGATTGCACAAAGCATATGACGGGTAACAGAAAGCTATTATCTTCATACAAAGCATACAATAGAGGTAAAGTTGTTTTTTGGTAGTAATCTACGAGGAATATCATTGGCAAATGTACGATCTCTCATGACTCTCTAATATTGAAAATGTTGATCATGTAGATAACTTAGGTTTTAATATATCTAACGTTAGTCAAATATGTGAAATTAAGTGTAAGGTAATATTTTCCGAGCACGATAGTGAAATTACTAAAGATGGAAAGACCATAGGTAGAGGTATTAGGAAGAGCGGCTTGTATGTGATGAAAATAGGAAATAAGCCAAAAGACAAAATTTGTCTATAAACTATTGACGAAAAATCTACATTATGGCATAGGATATTAGGTCACGCAAATATGCGTTTAATTCAATCTTTAGTGTCTAATGAACTAGTTAGATATTTACCTAAGCTTAAGTTTGATCAACATTTATGTGGACGTTTGTAAAAATTGGAAAACAGCTCAGCTAGTCACAAGCTAAGAAACATGGTCTTAACGACTAGATGCTTAGAACTCTTACACATGAATTTATTTGGTCCATCCGCCATACAAAGTTATGGAGGAAACTGTTGCACCTTAGTAATAGCAGATGGACTATTATGGTATACTTAGACAAGATTTCTAAAAACTAAAAACTAGGCTTTCAAGCAAAATTCGAAATATTATAAAAAAAGGTCAAAATCATTAGGTTGTTAATAGTTTCATTAGGAACGGATCATGGTCGTGAATTTGATAATGTAGTGCACAATTCGGATATTATTGAGACTCTAATGGGATTACTCACAAGCGCACTCCACAATCAAATGGGGTCGTAGTAAGGAATAATCGTACTCTATAAGAGATGAGTAGAACCATGTTGAATGAACAATCCATTCCACAGTATTTTGGTGCAATGCATTAGACACCTCAACTTACATACTCAATAGGATTTTAATCAGACCCATCTTAGGAAAAACACCATACAAAATATTGAGAGGTAGGAAACCTATTCTAGATTATTTCAAAGTATTTGGGAGCAAATGCTTTATTTTACATACAAAAGACTACCTCACCAAATTTGACCCAAAGTTATATGAAGATGTTTTCCTAGTGTTAGGAATGAAAAAGTTATCAAGTCACAAGTCTTAGATAAGTTAATATATCGTGGCCGAAATATAGTCACGAGACATGGCTAAGCAATAGCCATGAGCTAAGAGCTCATCTAGTAAGGAGTATAAATACTCCCTAACAAGAGTTCATTTGTAATATTTTCACAAGAAGTTTAGAAATCAACTTTTATTTCCCCTAAAAAAATGAGAGGATCGTTTTAGTATAGTGTGTGTTTAGGTGTAAGTGTGTGTAGATCTAGAGAGAGAAATAATAGAGAGAGAAAGTGGTTAGAGAGAAGGAGGAGGAGAGGAAAGGTAGAGAGAGAAAGAGAGGAGGGGAAAATGAGACTTTATTTTTTAAACTTGTGTTTACAAAGCTTGTTTGGGGAGTATTTATACTCCTTACTAGATGAGCTCTTATCTTATGGATATTGTTTAGTCGTGTCTCGTGACTATATTTCGGTCACGAGACATTAACCTATTTATTACACATTTAATATATAACTATCTATTACAAGACTTGTGACTCGATAATGATCGTCACTTTTTCATTCCTAAGAATCTTGTAACACCCTCAAAATATGTCGCAGCGGAATGGTAACCGGGGTATTACTTCACAATACAATAGAACAAGATATAAGAGAACGACCTCTAAATGAGTCGTTTGAAAGATAATCTCATTGATTTAATTGAAATTTAAAAAGTTATAACATTTGTCCCAAAGTAGCATCAAAATGAAAGACTAAAAGTAATACAACGAGATTGATAGTTTGAATGCAAGTAGAAATCCATGAATGAAATCCTAAAAAGTTTAGACTCCAATGCACATCAAAAACGTCAAGCAACTTATTCACCTGAGAAATACATGCTTAAAAGTGTCAACGTAAAGTTGGTGAGTTCATAGGTTTAAGTAAGTAACAAAGTTAGACCGCAAGGTTTAAAGTATGTATTGCATGGTATACAATATCCGGAGCAGTGATTACGATTGCATTAAGCTCATGACACCGAAACTAGACAAATTTATGTATGCCAATCAATTTCAGACAAAGTAAGTAAGTGCCCCAGTGAATGCCAATCAGTTTCAGACAATCAAAGTATCCTAGTGAGTGCCCTCAGTGAGACACCTAAAATCCGACATGGTATACGCTCGTTGGCCTTGTAGACATCAATCCTGGACGGGGATGTCAATCCCAATAGATCTATTTATAACACACGTGCTTACACAAATTAATTAACAGTTCATGATAATTCGAGCATAGTGGATTATCGCTACTTAGGCTAATCCGTAATCATTTGAAAGAAGGTAAAGTATTTTCATCCATAAGTGAAAACAAGCAATGTATCTCACCCCGAGATTTGTAAAGTAATTGTAAAACAAGTGAAAGCGGGGCTATAAACTCACCTTAAGTGATGAAATTGATTTTTAGAAAAATCAACTAGGAATGTCGTCGATAAGGACCTCTCGATTTAGAATAACTCATGAAAATATAGAACAATGCACTATATTTTATCTTGTTATATCACCACCTAATAGTTTTAGACTTAGCTTATAAATCAAAATAATGATTTCGTTAAGTTTACCACTTTTAATATTTTTACGATTTAAGTTCATTTGGATACCAAAGTTAATGTGGATACAAGGGACTAATCCCCACCCTCCGTCTTCATCTTGATCCAATGGATAAGATTAAACCCAAAAACCATTTCCATCCTTTTTTTCAAATATTAATATCTCCCAAACCGTTAATCGTTAAGCGAAAAAAATATACCATCACGACGAGCATTAAATTATCTTTCTTTTTTATTCGATATCTACTTTTGATTACTTACGACGATTTTTTTGTTTTTTTCACGTTTTTTACGTTTCTTTCGTAGTTGAAACTTGCATGAGAAATCATATATGATATTAGTGTTAAATCATATATGATATTTAAAATCGTATATGATATTACTGATAAATTCATATGATAAAATCATATATGATATTAGTGTTAAATCATATATGATATTTAAAATCGTATATGATATTACTGATAAATTCATATGATAAAATCATATATGATATTAGTGTTAAATCATATATGATATTTAAGTTTAATGCAATCACATGCATTCGTTGTTATTGTTTTTTTCATATTATGTTTTATATGAATATTTAAATTAGTGTTTAATCATATATGATATTTTCATGCAAGTTTCAACAACGAAAAAAAACGTGAAAAAACGAAAAAAAGTGTAAAAAACGAATTTTTTTTTGTCGAAAGTATATCAAAGTGGATATCTATGGAAAGATAATTAAATGCTCGTCGTGATGGTATATTTTTTTTCGCTAAATGATTAACGGTTTAAAAGATATTTAAGTTTTAAAAAATAAGTGAAATAATAAAATCCTTTTAATCTCAGCCATTGATTTTTTTAGATGGATGGTGGGGATGAGTCCCTTGGTATCCAACATTTTTTGGTATCCAATATAACTCTCATCTATTTTTACAACGACAATATATATATATATATATATATATATATATATATATATAGTCTAGTTAATTTATAAGATAATATTTATAAAGTTTAAAACGCGTATAAATATTATATAAGTGATGCTATATTATTTCATAAGGTTTTTATAGTCCAAACGGACCCGAAACGTCCGAAAACGCAGTTTTACTATTCATGTCAGGAACATACATATGTAAAAAGTGTGCAGGAATTTTTATATAAAAGTTGTCTAGTTTTAATAAAGATTAACTCACTCATATTACACTTTTAGGCTTCGAAAACTCACGTTCTTTTACCGAAATATCATTCCGAGCAACTTTTTAGTTTTATACTTAAGCAGTTAAGCCAGTTCGGACCCGAAAGGCCTCAAAATCACGAATTTAAAACTGATCAGATTACTTATTTTCTACCAAAAGTTGTCAAAACAATATAGTTGCCGGTAAACCTTTAAAAATTCATAACTTCTTCGTTTTACGTCTGTTTTTCGAGTTCTTTATATCCACGGATTCGTATTAAGACGTACTATCATATTTTTAAGGTTTTATCTTGTCGAAAAATCCGTATCAAAACTGTTTGGGTCGGATGCCCTTATGCTATTTTTATAAAACTTGTAATTTTTACATCTTTACACACAACTACATCCTCTAAATTAACCACTTCATACTCCTTTAATGTCAACAACATCCACTAACCTAATCTCATCTATCTCATCTCAAATATATAAATAAAATGCCATTAACACAAATAAATTATAAAACAATATAAACTAGTTTATGAACAATATATTTAATAACTAGTTTAATTATTTAACTAGTTCATGTAATATACCAAAATAAATGCTTTCTAATGTTCTAACATGTTTGTAAATTATTTTCATTCATGTGTAAGCATTTACTTGTTTATATATAATCTTGGTTTTCTTGTAAACTTGATAAAATACAAAACTAAGTGGTGATATAATTTAAAATATATGAAAGTATGAAGAAAATAATATGAACCTTGGATGAAGGTGGTGATGATATCAACACAATACTAACTTAAATCAAACCTTAATTTGTTTGATACTAACTTATACCCTTAAAACACCTTAGAACTCCTTGCTAAAAATCAAAAACTCCAATGTATATGTTTCTTGGTTGAGGTCCGGTTGCAAGCAAGAGAGAAAGAGAGATTGTTTGTTTTTTTGGTAAATGAATAAGTGAAGTGAAAAACTAAAACAAGTATCATCTTTATATAGGATAAATATCTAAGGAACCAATGGTACAAAAGATTCATGAAAATTAGGGGGTGCGGCTTGTAAGTGATTAGAGAGGGGGGAGTGGTTGTGTAAGAGAGTTGCTAGTTGTGTAAGAAGACTTTAATTTTTGCTAAGGTATAAATATTGAGGGTATTGGACTATTGGTAAAGATGGTATAGTTTACATGCATGCATGAAAGCTCAAAACGCGAAACGTAAGCGTTTTACGTAACGTATAAAAATAAAATACGAAAAGTTATAAATTATCTTCGTAATAATTATATAACACTTGCTTGACGTAAACTTTTATTTGTTTGATGTCGGTTTACGTTAATTGTTGATTTTCGGTTTACGCGATTTAACTTTACGGTTGAAATTAAAAGTAAATGCGTAAAAGTTTAAAGTAAATAGTTTGAGTTTATTGACATAAAATGACCTGAAATTATGGGTGGTCACAGTCTTCCCCCGTTAAAAGAGCTTTGTCCCCAAAGCTCAAGTCGTAGTATTTGATGAAGGTGCGAGGTCGGCGAAGAGGTGCGGGTACTTGTTTTGAAATACTTACCTTAATCCTTCTAAATCGCGGTAACTAACTTTGTTTTCTCAATATAGAGAGTATCATCGATATGGGTTTCAACTCCTTTTTTATACTAGGAAGATTTTTGTTCTTAACATTCTCTTTCTTAGTTGCTTCTGTTTGAGCGTTCAAGATTTGTGACGGCGGGTTAAAATTTATGGTGTGACCAAAACTTGATTCCTAGTGGCTTTATCAAAATGTCTGCGATCTAAAGAAAGGAAATTAAATAGGTCACTTCCTAAGCCCACACTCTCTCATGCCCAAACTCCCTCTAGATACCTGCCGTATAAGAAAGAGAAAGAAATACGGCTGAGCATAACGCTCAGTGAACGGATATAAAAACCAATGTAACAATAAGGTATGAATCCTGGATAATAAGTAATTAAAGCAGTGGAAAGAACATAAGTGTCGATGAGGATAACCTGAGAATGCGTCCTGAAAAATAGGAAATAAACATTAAAAGCATAGTAAACGTGAAGTTCAAAGATGTCATGAGATATCATGGAATATAAACATAAATAATAAGGAATGCCCACGAGCTCATATCGCATACATGTCAAAATAATAATCACGAGAATACATGCATATAATAGAGGGGGCTGCCTCAACATGTAATATAGGGGTGACCTCTTATAATAATATGGGTGTAGGATCAGCTCCAATGTATGGGATGTAAAGGCACACACCAACCAGATCACCATGAACGTGTAAACATGTAAACTTAGATGCACCCATACGCCCCAGGAATAAGATATGGCAAGACATGAAATATAATCTGGTAACATGAAAAGGGACGCGCGTGAAATCACTCCAACGCGAAGAGAGGTCGTACACAGGTGCCTTCATGTGTCAACGGTCAAATGAGTGGTACCACAATTCCATGACTAGGTGGTAAGTCATGTAAATCTGTAACAATGCGTATATAAGCTCGTCAATAGAAATAGTCTTGAAAATCAATCCATGTAAAAGGATCATGGCAAAAAGACATAAAATGGGGAAAGCATAGCATTCTGGGATGAAACATGAAAGAAAGAAATGTCCTTACTGCGAAAGGACGGAATATTCCGTGAACCATATGTCCAGCAGTAACGGAAAGAGATGGATAAGAAGATGGAAACTACTCCTGCTTAATGCGATCTACATTGTTAAAGGACATATTAAGTTACTTGTTCATGATTAAGTTTACTTTTCCTATTTTTAGTAACTTTCTATTATTTAGTAACTTTCTTATAATTGGCATGATTCCCTTGATAATTACGTTCCATTGATTAACATATTCCCATGATTAGTATGTTCCATTATTAGTAAATTCTTTTTGTATTGTTTACTTCCTAAAATAGCAGCTTCAATTATAGTAAGTTTCCAAAAATAACTTTCTTAATTAACTTTCTTCCATAAATAAAACTTTCCTTGATTTTAATAAAAGTTTCCATAATTTTAAACTTCCCAAAAAAGACTTTTCCTAAAAATAGCAGTTTCATAAATAGCAGGTTTTCTAAAATTAACAGGTTTCTATAAATACATGTTACTATCAATGTATCTTGGTAACTAAAATAGTAAGTTTCCATAAATAGCAGGTTTCTATAAATAGCAGGTTTCTATAAATAGTAAGTTTCCATAAATAACATGTTTCTATAATTAGCAGGTTTCTATTCTGTAATTTACAAATCCAAATCCTGATCTTTACATAATTTACGTAATTTAGTCCTTTTAGTTATTCATTTAATTAAAACATGATCTTTAATTATCCATTTTTTTCAGAAGACAAAGAGAATCATCCTTATAAATAGAATGAGCAAATAATGTGTATTTTCTAAACTTAAAACTGAACATATGAGGGGAAGACTATGTACTTTTCATGAATTTACCTTTAGTCCCTCAGTTTTAATTACAATTCGAATTATATATATATTATAAATAATTAAATCATGTTTTAATCCCATCATAATTTTCAAATGACATTTATTAATTCCTATCCACTATATTTTACTAAGAATCTATACATTATAATTTAACAATGCCCGCATAATCAGCCGCCAGAAAGTTACTAGAAAGATAGCAGAAACACGACCAGGCCCTAATATGAAGGAGCTCGTTGATGAAAGAGCACACATATGCGGGGGTATCCTCGGAACAGTAGTACAAGTCACGACGGAGAGCGCTCGAAGTCTTCTATAGAAAATTCCCCTAAAAATTACCATAAATTTTTATAACATGCAGTGTAGCATGTAATTTGTAACCTTTGAAAAATATAAAAACCCTAACCCTAATGACTGATTCGTTTCGCCACAATTCACATTTTAGTGTAGGCACACAACCAGTAACTGATGATGGAAGATATCATTTATACAGTTACAATATAATTCTGGCGGATATACGAAGTTAGGTAGGAGATAAAAATCCACATATAATTATTTCGAGTTCCTCTAAAAATATTTACATTTATCTGACCTATACATGATATTATACAAGCTGAAAAAATATATAATCATTGGTACTAATTATTTCACATGCCGATTTCATTCTTGCTAAAAATTAGGTTAAACATGATAATCCTAATTCGACCCCTAGATCATGCCTAATAATTGTATCAGAACTATACGAAATTAAACATGATGAAACTTGAGTTAAAAAAATATCCTTTGACAATTGTTGAAGATTTTATGAATTTACGAAGGATTTTTCGAGTCAATTGAGTACCAATAAATCAAAACCACACCTTAACCCAATGAACAGCAATTTTCCTACTTCCTTGATCTCCAAGAACCCTAAGAAAAAAATCGTTCCTTGCTGAGAAAATTTGGAGCCTCTCTTTTGATTTTTCTTTGTGCCCCGAGTTATTTTTAGGGTTTTGCAAAATAAAATTGATAAGATAAATATAGGAGACCTATATTCTAATAAGTGGCCGAAATTTTTGATGTTTTAAAAAATAGAAATCAGATTTTATAGATTATCAAATTTATTTTGCTATTATCTTTACTTATTTACTTTCTTAATTATTAGATTGGAGTGAATACAATATAATTAATGTAATAAATTGCGCATACATAATAATATATACAATAAGTATTTAATATTCTTGTAAAACATAATGTATTTTATTCCTTATATAAATTCATACTTGTTACTTTTGCATTTTCATAATTTATAGCATTAAAATGAATTTAATTAAGTCTATTATACATTTTTTCTTCATTAGAGGCATTTGGTCATTTTACATCCTTATGGAGATTTTTAGGTTTACAACTTACCTTAATCCCTTCAAATCGCGTACTAACTTCATTTTCTCAAATATATAAGTATCATCGATATGGGGTTTCCAACTCCGTTTGTCAATATACTAGGAAGATTTTTGTTCTTAACATTCTCTTTCTTAGTTGCTTCTGTTTGAGCGTTCAAGATTTGTAATGGCAGGTTAAAATTTACGGTGTGACCAAAACTTGATTCCTAGTGGCTTTATTCGTTCCTTTCGGCATAGAGCATCAGCTACAATACTTGCCCTTCTAGGGTGATAATGAATCTATACCTATGATGGCGTAACAACTACTAAGTTTTATGGGAATACGTCGATTGAATGGGTGATTTAGTAATTTCCTTGATGACTTTTTGACATAAGATTTGGCGTAAGATGATGTCCATAGGATTTGGCGTAAGATGATGTCGCATTCTATGAATACGCACACAAGGCTTTGCTTTTCGGGGATATAAGTAGAGAATTGATTTTTGACAAAAGTTTTAAGGTGCCTACTTTTCAACATGGAATGGTCCTTCTCGAATTAGACATAGGTGATCAGGCTATGTATAATTAAGGACTAACGATGTAATGCTCATTTTCGTCAAAAAAGTGGTTATGTATAAAGTAGTAACCAAAAATAGTTTTTAAGTGTGAGCAAATAATTCACAAATGGGAAAAAGGTAGTTTATATGGTTTGCGAGATGACCGTAAGATGGTTTATAAGACAATAGTTAAATGGTTCATGAGGTGATAATAAAATAATTTATGGGATGGAAACAAAATAGTTTCATAAGGTAAAAATAAAATGTTGGTAATGTTGTTTTTGAGATGTTTGCAAGGTAGTATATGAGTTAAGATCAACATAGACCCATTATTTGTCATAGATCCAACGAATCAATCTCAACCATCTATTTTTTCATCAAAAATAAAAAAACCCACTTTCCACCTCTTTTTTAAAAATAAAATTATCTAACAAACGATAAAACGTCACACGACAATAACTACAACCATCGCGAACGAGTAATTTTTTATCTTTCAATAGACGGGAGAACACATATACTTCTGAGGAACCATTTTCGATATTTTTTTTAATCACGAATTGCGAAAATCATATATGATTCGTAGAACGAATCTATATATTATAACGAATCGAATATATGATTTCATGAAACATATGATATCATAAATCATATATGATTTCATAAAATCATATATGATTTGTGATTCAACTAACTTTTTTTCGAATCTTATTTCAGTCACGAAATGCGAAAATCATAAGTGATTCGTATAACATCATAAATTAATTTCTATACAAACATATATGATATTAATCATATATGATTTCATAAAATCATATATGATTTGTGATTCTGACGAACTTTTTTCATTTTGCGTTTCATCACGATTTGCAAAATCAAATATGATTCGTATAACAATCAATATATTTTCCATAAAAATCATATATGATTTCATAAAACTTGTATACGACTTCATAAAATCATAAAAAAGTTCGTCGAAAGTACATAGTGTCGCCCTCTAATAGAAAGAGATTTTATTCTCGTCGCGATGATACTGTTTATGGTTTTGCGTCACATAAACATTGGTGTGAGATATATAATTTTTAAAAAAGTGGTTGAAGTGAGTTTTTTATTATTTTTTATGAAAAAGATGGCTATGATGGTTCATTGGGTCTATGACAAATATAGGGTCTATAATGAACTTTGGTGGATATATAAGCATGTCAAGTAAATATATGTTATAGCTGGTGAAGGTAGTTTTAGGTAAAAATGATGGTTAACATAGTTTTATAGAATAATGACGAAATAGTTTATATCTAGTAAATTAGTTTACAAAATAGTAGTTAAATAATTTACAAGTGTTGGTAATTTCCTTTAAAATATGTTAGTGAAATTGTTTATTAATGGTCACACAATAGTTTATGATATGGTAGCAAATTAGTTCGTGGAATGGTAGTGAGTTATCAGTTTATGAAATAATAGTGAAATAGTTTATTAGGTAGTAGTAACATGGTTTATATGATGGTAGGAAAAATACTTTATAAAGAGGTAGTTTACTAAATGATGATAAAATAGTTTATTACGATAGTAACATAGTTTTTAAGATGGTAGCGAATGGTCTATAGAATGGTTGTGATAATGGTTATAAGACGATGATTATTTTAATGAGTAGTTTGCATAATCAAATTGCGAAACAAAATATAATTAACGAAATTGTCATAACATGAAAACTAATAGATGATTTAAGACATCCATACGGTACAATGATATTAAAGAAAAGTACAAATTAGATCTCTCTAGAGAATAGGGTCTAAGAAGGTTTCGAATTTGGTTTTTCTAGGCAAGAGGAGAAAATCTCTCATTACGCATCGGCTTTATCTTCAACGTTGATAGGGGACTAGTCGGATTCTCCTCCTCCCAAGGCATACACCTTCCACGCGCTTCACCACTTCCAGCTTGATTCCCATGGTTCTAGTTCTTTAATTTTGGACACTCACTTTGGTAGTGCCCTTGATTCCCACATTCAAAGCAAGTGAGAGTTATTTGATTGTTTGCAGCAGTAGGACTCCTACAATCTCTTGTCAAATGGCCAACTCTCTTACAGTTCGCGCACGTTACAGTGCACGGGCCATTATGATGAAACTTGCTCTTGTCGTACAATGGTAGAGTTCTAGCATAGTCCTTCTTCTCACTAGGCCCAGCAGAATAAGCCCTAGCTACATTTTGCCTCTTGTAAGACAGTTATTGTGCATTGTTGTCTCTTGAGTTGTTATCCATCCTTCTTTTGTTGTTAGCTTGCCTATCAGCATAGGCACAAACCTTTTGGTACATTAAACTCCTTGCTAACTCAATTTCTTCTTAAAGTATTTTTGGCTTAGATGCCATCACACTCCCTTGAATATTATCGGGAAGTCCACCAGTATACCTCTCTACTTTATCAGACTCATCAGGAACCATTCTTGAACATAATAAAACCAATTCTTGAAAGCGTTGTGTATAGCTCTCAACATCAGTCCCTTTCACTGTCAAGTTCCACAACTTAGTCTCTAGCTTCTTGATTTCACTCATCGGACAGTAGTTTGCTGTCATCATTTTCATCATTGTCTTCCATGGCATCTCATAGGCTGCATCATGCCCAACAGTTCTAACATGGGAATTCCACCACGTTAGTGCACCGCCCAACAAAGTACAAGTGGCATACTTCACTTGACCCTCTACATCACAGTTGCTAATGTGAAATACAGATTCCATCTTCTCAAACTAGTGGGCCAATCCTACAGCCCCTTCAGTTCCCTTAAAGTTAAGGGGTTGACAGTTTAAGAATTCCTTATACGTGCATCCACGAGTAGTGTGCACCGTCCTTTTTCCGCCACTTCCTGAATTGTGGCTTCGGCTATCGTCTCCATTGTTTCGGTTTGCATCATAAGTTTCCAATGCATCAGCTACGCGTTGGGAAATTAACTCCTCGAGGGCTTCTTGAGTCATCGTTTGCCTTGTACTAGTCATTTTCTTCAAAATCAGAGGAGTATAAGATCAGTATAGTTCTAATAGTCGTGCTCCAAAAAATGAAATGTTATGAAAAGGTAAAGTCGTGTTTGAATTAATAGGCATGATTCTAGACGATGGTTGCAAGATGGCATAGGTGTTTCAACAGTATAAGGTGGGTGTTCAACTCGGAGTTGAATGATAGGGTAACTAATGGGATTGGCGGACTGTGACAAGTTTTAATGTTATGTAAAACGGTATTACGTAAAGTCATGAAAAGTTTTAAAGACCATCGTATCATTCACAATGTCTTGAGAAAAGTCTTAGTATTTATATAGATAACTTTTATATAAACAAGAGTAAAATATACGCAAGATAAGGTAAGCATATATCTAAGTCGTGCAAGCAGGTAGTGTAAGCAAGTAGTGTGTATGCACATGAAAAAGTTTGATGTGATGCAATGTTTATGAAAACGGTTATAGTCTAGGTAAAATATGCAACTTAGTTCTCGATAACCTTGGCTCTAGATACCAATCTGTAACACCCCCAAAATATGTCGCAGCGGAATGATAACCGGTGTTGGAAATCGTTATCTAAAATAAGCTAATATTACATTAATATTATACGAGCTACGAAGCGGAATTAAACACATATAGCAACTATAATTAACATAAAACTTAAACGGAAAGTGTACCTTTTAGCAAAAACAAGCTAAATCAAGAACCGAAGCTTCTTGAGAATACGTACGTGTATTAAACTTGTGCTAATACCGAAAGCCTTCTAGTTACTAAAAGCAGTAACCTCTACGTGTATCCACACTACACGTTAACCAATATCACCCGAATGCTAGTTCCACGAACCAACGGACGAAGAATACAACAAGTAATCGAACTCAAACATTTGTCCACAATGGGTGTTTGTAGATGTCGACTACAAGGAGAAGAAGAGAGAAGGATTGGGATTTCAATGAGGTTTAGGTATCCTCTATTTATAGTGTAGGATTAGGGTCACATAGCTTTGGCAAAAAGCTACCTAATCTTGATATTTTTGGTCCTTCCTTTTTCTTTCTCTTTGGCCGGCCCACCATAGCCTAAAATACCCCCTCAAGTTTGATATTTTGACTATTTAATTACATATGTACATTTACATATTAATTAAGGGGTTAACGGTTAACTATTCGTAAACGAACTAATTAACGACCGTTAGTATTCTATCGTTGGAATATTAATATACATAATAAATATACACTTATATTATTATATACATGAATCGAGTATTAGTACATATATAATAAATATACGCTTATATTATTATATATATATACCAATAGAGTGATATCTAAGTGTATACGTGTGTGACACCCGTAGGCCTACGTATTTCTAGCTGTATAAATATCCATATGACCTGAGCATATCCCAACACATCAGACATTAAAGTGTAACACATGTGTAAGGATTATGCCGTAACTTACATCAAGATATGGGAAGATTCTGTTGATGTCACAACTACGGGGTAACAAGATCGTTTTGGTTACGCTATAACTTTAGAATAATTAAACGTCGCGAGTTTGGAAGAATTAAATGTCGTGTGATCAGAAGAATGTTACGGTGTTACGTCTGGTGAATTATACAAGCATAAAGGAGACTACGAAGTAACCCATCACTTATTGTGATGCCGTAACTAAGTCAAGCCTATATATACAAGACCTAATTCAACTGATTTCGTCATTCCACTTCATACAACTCTCCTACACTTTGGGAGACTGTACGCAAACTATCTGTTCAACCCTAACATGGGGCCCGCTAAGTATCTTATCCATAGTCAAGTGGGGACCAAATCCTATTTTGACTACAATGGGTCCGTCATGTACTGTGTCAAAAACATTTCGTGAAGATTACCATTGTATGACTACCTTTTAACAACACAGTGGTAGACTATAATTAAGAAATTATATCCATACATGCAAAACCCGCTTGCATCTCAAGTATAAGGATAAATATAACTTTCACCATATGTGTAATGCACATAGTGACGTCGATCCATAGAGTGTATCTACACAGGTGGGGTATGTCTCAATATTCTACCACTTGAATAACATGTGAAGATTGGCAGGATTCATCCTTACATTGTCTCCAAAAATACATGAAACTGTTTTATTAAAACATCTCATATTTGTCTCTTATCTTAAACAATATTATCTATTGTATGTGTTAACTGAGAGTTTGACATAGTTTAGAATAATTAAATTTATTCAAGGATTTAAACATGCAAATAAGAATCACAATTGTATAAATGGAAAACAATACATACCGTTGTATATCAATTAATGTTTGGATACAAATGCTTATGAGTGCCATTTATCACAAATTACCAAATTAAGATCAATGCATGATGACCATAGTTAGAAAATGTCTTATCTTACAACAATCACAATTAGTGATAAGGCAGTAGGGTTCCGAACAATTCAACTAAGGTCATGTTTCTGTATGACTTTGAAAATACTTATTCAAAATTTCTGTGAACAGTGAAGAAAAACTTTTTTTAATTAATATGATGATTGTTAGTTTGTAAGTGTGCACTCACTTTCTATGGTAGAGGCACATTTCATTTCATTGATGTATCGCACAAACATCTAATAAAGAAATCATCTCATATTGTTTTTCTAACGCACAGTATTCCTTATTCGTTGTAATCATAGTATTATGCAAACTATGCTTTTAAACCAAGCATATGTAGCAGCAATGCTGAGCATATAGATGAAACTTGCTTTTATCAAAATTGAGTAGCATCTCATTTGTATAAAAAAGCAACTCCAGTCTATCACAACAACAACTCACTATGCCAAAACTATCATTAAAATTTTGTATCACTTCTGGTAATAATGTTTAGATATCACACAAAGTCCCAAGGTTTGTTGATCAAATGATCTTACTATGATTACACACAATGTTGATCCATAGTGCTTTCATTATTAAATTCTTAGATGAATTCACTAGAATTGAATTACTTGTAAATAAGAATGTTCGGTTTGGAATTATTTTAAATAGATCTTCAATGGGTCAAATGTCGATTCTGTACACTCAGTGAAAATGATTAAACTTTATGACATATACTATATCGATGTTCCATAATGAATCCTTTAGTGAGACTTAAGGTTTCCATTCATGTGTTCAATCTCACCAAATGAGATAAATCATTCGAGTTTACTCAATGATATTTCATATTGTACTCGGACTTAATTCACCACATATGTATCAAACATATTAGTCCACAAGGTTGGTTGTTTCATTTCCTTGTATAAATTCTTACAGAAACTCTTAGTTCAATTTAAGGGATAATAATATTACTTAGACAAATAATTTTTTTTCTTATATGTTCAACAACATAATTGCTTTTGGTGATAAAGTTAAAAACAATTTTACTCTTCATTAGCTTGTCAGATGTACACATGAACTGTATCTGATGTGTTAGTAATAAACAGAAAAGAATCAATCAACATGACAGTGAGTTATTTAACAATTTATAACTTAAGATTATGCTCATTAGTTGTGTGCTTTTAATCCATATCTTGGATTCTTTCTTTTTTGTATATCGTAATGATTATATGGGATTACATTAAAAACATCATTGATTACATATCGATAGCCTGAGCGAAGGTAATCATACTCAATTTCAGAGTTCTTGAAATCGCAATTTAGTTCATATTCTTTTCAAGAAAATAAGTATGGACACATACAAATCATCTTATATATTCTTTTGAAAAATTTGTAAATAATGGAAGATTGTAAAGTCATAGTCAAGTTTTCTTGAAGATTAGCTAAACACTGTATGTCATTTGATCGTGCAATAATTTCTATACAAAATATTATCCCTTATGAGTCTTACTTTAAAAGGAAACTCATTTAAACTTCATCAGTCTATCCGCATAGTATAAGGAGAAAACAAAGGCCCAAGAATATGATTATCTTCTGTTTTGGACATCATCTCGTTTAATTAATAGTGCTGTGAGTTATTCAACTTAAATCCAAATCTAATAGATTGATCCTCCTGGATGGTAGAGGATCATGATGATTCCCTTTAACTTATAATCATCACCATTGATGTATAGGTGACATGTTGATCAGGGGGATATGTTTGCGGATCTGATGAATGGTGAGTAACATCATTAGATAGGGTTATGCATTTGTCATGTCTTGCCTTAGGTATGACATTACGCGAGTGCGTTGATAAAGTTTGTTGTAGCTTCGTTCGTTCTAATGTAGTTCAAGACCTACAAGACTCCCACTCGCTTTTAGCAAAGTGGGACTCCCACTCGTATATTTGAGCCTATGTCTCAATATCGTTGGCTTATGAGCAACATAAAACTTTGTTCTGTGTCGGGTTGTTAGAAATGGTATTCCTCTCGTTTCCTTTGGGTATCCACCAAAAATATCAGTTATCTGATTTAGGCATTTGTCACATAACTAATCTCTAAGAGATTTTTACCCGAAATTGTTTGAACTGCAATTCAAAGACGCAATGATGAATTCATATGATTTTATACTAGAACTAATGTCTTGTAATTATATCCTTCTAGGTAGGAGTCTGTTATTTGGTATATCCATCGACTAATCATTTAATCTAACCTTGATCTTTTTAAGGAGTTAAATAAGTTAAGGTCATCATGAATCAAAACAATATCAATATATAGTTTGATTACTCTCGTTGGACATACCATAAAACTGTGGTATTCCAATAAGATTGATCTTATACTTTATGGCTTTTCCTATTATACCAACATAAGTTAAAACGTAATGGTATCAATAGTACTCCTAAGCCGATTGTATCCTCTTATAAGTCTTTGATCAAGTCAACTATTTAATGTGTATGTACTAACAAGTAGACATAAACATCCAATACATTACTATTCGTTATAAGTCTTTGACCAAGTCAATGACTTCATGTACATGTCGTAACATGAAGACATAACAGGTTACTTTACGTTATAAGTCTTTTCACAAGTAAAGAACTTAATGTACATGTCTTTAACAAGAAGACATAATAATTATTAAACTAAAGTAAATCAATAGTAAGTTCAAGTTATGATTTCCAAGAAAACATAATCATGTAGCTTACTTTTTTATCTTGACACATTCTCTTAATAGGGCTACATACATTAAATGTGTAGTAGTCCTAGTAGAGTGATAGTTTTCTAACTTTGTAGTTAAGAAACCATTAGTCGTATTGTTCTAAGTTGTTCCTTGCACACAATAAAGATTTCTCCCACTTGTGCAGGGTACAACTTCTTTGCATAAAACAATACCACACTAGCTAGTTTGTTTGTATTTACAATATGGCAGTGTCAAGCTCATAGCTAGTATATATATATATATATATATATATATATAACTCCATCTATTAATAAGGAATTGTGTATAACTATGAAAGATAACATTAAACAAAAGCGACATCTCAAAGGCAAAAAGTTATCAAAGATAATATACGGTGATTATTTACTAAATAAAGATGTTTCACACTTGGACAATAATTTATTATTTCAAACCAAGCCAGAAATAAAGTAAGATGTCTATGAGGTAAACAACTCATAACTCCCACTAAATTTGACAACATTGCAAGTTTGTCAATTTTATTTATAAAATGCATTACTCCCACTCGATCTGACAACATTATTAGTGTTCCTTCACTAGTGAAAGTAACTACAATTTATCTTTCCATTTATTGAATATCTACACATTATTGCTAATGTGAGTCACTTGGACTAGTAAGCAAGTACTTAGATATGCAAGAAAGTGTGTTCAAGTTCTAGCTATCTCAGCTATCTATTAACTTGAAAAATTGGCATGCAATTCCTCCTTTAGCAGCTCACTTTACCTCAAGGGTGTGTAGCGTCTCTTACTAGTTTAA
>BQNB010129133.1:0-19166 GCA_026074375.1 Tanacetum coccineum
ATTCAATAGGTAGGTGACGTTTACCAATTGCAAAAAAACTATGCAATTCTTAGACCATATCATAACATTTGTAACCGGAGTAACAATGTCGAGTTGGCATGTTTAGTCCCATCCTTGCCTCGAGCCAAGGTCTCACCTGCTTAACTCGATAAAGTCATCCGATGCGAGAACATGCGAGAATATATCTAGATCTCACGCATAAAGAATAATCACCTTGGGTTACAATTCACCTACGTCTCACGCAGAGTGGAAAGTAATTGCAAGTGATCTCAACCAATTAGATGGCATGACTTAAATTTGTGACAGATATAAGTTTTGATAAATATATGATCAAAAAGTGTGTATGAGGAAGCATGCATTCATCCTTCGTAGCACAAGTTAAAAACTATTTTTAACTTATGTCTAATCATTGTTTCACTTTTATGTGTGTCAAGTTGTCTATTTAAATGCTAATATATAACCTAAGTGGAATAAATATTAGATTTGTACAATACATAAATAAATAACAAGCATAACAAATTAAGTGTTATTTATAAAAAACAAAGATTTAGTTTCAAATCATATTTAAACTTTAAACTAAATCAAAGATTTAGTTTTTAAAATTGGTTTGTGTTTTATTTTTAGTTTTATAAAAAAAACATTTGCAAGTTATATACATTCCAAACATATATAAAAGCAAACAAACAAACACAGCCATAAGTATGCAAAGCCTCAACCGATGAAAAAAGCTATTCTCGGTCACCAAGAAGTCAACTAAGGGTTAACCACACAACCACAAAGAGGGCTTCCACTTGCTTCAAGACCTATCATGAGCAAGTGAAACCCTAAATGAACATGATGCCCAAATCTGCCAAAAAATTTCAGCTGATTCACCGGCCTGAAACTCCTAGAAGAAGTCTTTCGCAATCTAAGCTACAGTTGAAAAAATTGTAGCCCTATGAGTTGTGAACCTACACCCTAAAAATGAGCTTCCAGCTCCATACAGAACTCCGGGAAATCCATTTTTAGTGGAAGTCACACTAGCAGCTCCGAATTTGACTTTATGCATTTAACTCTTTCGCCATTCGAATCCAAACATCGGTTATAATAATTTTATGATTGAATACATTTATTCTATCATCTAACTACTGTAAAATGCCCAAACAATGACTACAATGAAAATTAAAAGCATACAAATGAAGCCGAAACAATGGCAAACCCAAAACTGAAATTAAATGCAATTATAAGCGAATCAAGTCATAAATGGTCAAGGTTTTCATCGGCTTTGCATACAAAACATAATAATAGCATAATATTATGTATATACAAGGTGTTGGCTAAGTCCATCGCTCAATATGCATATAGTTGCCATGGAAACAAAATAAATAACAAGAAGTAAATATTTAGCCAACGAATCAAAGAAATTAATTAACTAGAATTAAAACTCCGATTGGTACGTGTAACCAACGGCTATTAAAGACCTTATAAAAACCATATTAATTCAGAAAATAATGCCTAAGGGGCTGATTTAAAACCGATTAAAAAATCGTTCCAAAACGCGCGATTTAGGCCCTTTTACACGTACCCAATAACAAAATCAATTAAAGTATGCATAACAAATGGCAATGGGATAAAAATCACAGATTATAAGACACCTTAAGGGTCAAATTAATTTCAAAAAATAAGCCCTAGGGGCTGTTTTAAAATTATCTCTTTGAATCCATCAAAAACACGTGTTTTTAGCCATTTTTACGCATACACGATGATCATATGACATCATATGATAGCTCTTGATACCACTATAGGTGCTGAGACAAATAAATATCATATGAATAATAATAAACGCAATGAATCAAACACCTATCAACGAATCCATAAAGTCATATGATCAATCAAAAGAAAACAAACAAAAGTTATACCTTTGCAGTGTGATCGGTAGAATCAAGGAACAACCTTCTCTTGCACACGATCTATCCAAGAAACTAAGTGACCAAAGTAGCTCACCTCTATGAATATCCACACTATGGATGCTAGTCCTTTAAACCCGTAATCTTGGATTTGACTTTGAATGAACAAGAAACAAAGTGATTGATCAAGAAAACAAAAACTCTTAGTTTATGTTTTATGTTGGGACGTGGGCTTTATAGAGGAAAATAAGGGAGATATTTTTGGTAAATTGTAATCAAATAAATGAGGAGTTAATCTCATATTTATTGACTAAAATCTTGACCAAATCAATAGAAGATATCAATTAATTATATAACATAAAATTGATATTATCCCCTCCCAAATCATCTCCATAGGCCGGCCCCATATGGGCTTTAAATGGGCCTCCCATTTATTTTTAAAGTCCAATAAACTAAGTACATTTTTTTTTGAACGGCAAATAAACTAAGTACATTACTTAGTTATTATAAGCCCAATATTAATCCCGAGTTACGTAGTTTATTTATATACCGTGAATACAATAAATACGCTATATACAATGGCACCTCAGTGTATATGTGTGTGACCTCATAGGCTCACATGTGTCTAGTCGTACATTATTTATTATGACACGAGCATACTCCAACAGATTGTAATAATGTTAGTGTTGTATATTTATCTTGCAACCCGGTTCAACATCAACATACGAAGCATATTGAGATTGATATACATTTTGTTTAAGATTTGGTTGCTGTTGGTCAGGTTCGCGTTCTCCATGTTCCTTCCCGTTATCAGTTTGTGGATATTTTCACTAAGGGATTGCCTTCCGCATTGTTTGAAGAGTTTCGTACTAGTTTGAGTGTTCGGTGTCCTACTGCTCCAATTGTGAGGGAGTGTTAGCCCATATTAGTATTTGAGTATCTATTGGGCTCAAGCCTGGTTCTAGAATTATCTTTGTAATTGTATTTATGTATCGAATCATCAGTTAATGAGAATCATCAATCATTCCACATTTATACTTTTGTCACCCATAAATCAGTAACTCGTATAATCACAAAGCATCATAGGTGGACTACAAATATTCGACAAAAATAATGAGCTCCACAAGTCCACTACATCCGTTTAATTCTTAGACTCAAATGCACCTTTTAATGTTTTCCAATTTTACCCATTAGAGTGCTAGGTCCGGTGCGGAACGGGTTTTCCGCAGATTATCTGCACTGCCACTTCAGCTTTTACCCTGTAACATTCCCATAAATACACCTTCTACAATAATATTCATATAACACACCAAAAAAACCCCACTTTGTACTAAAAACACAAAAAAACAAAAACAAAAACTCGTATAAAAACCATGTGTTATGTGTATAATGTGTGCACCTATAACTTACCTATAACTATTGGTTAATGAATTGCCTCCTTTGCCATCTTCATTCAAAACAATATATGGAGTACATAAGATTATTCTAGATACATAAATAATAATGGATCAAGCCTAATAAACTAATAAAGGCCCATTGGCTAAATAAAGCATCTTAGCTAACACTCTCTCGCAGTTAGAGCGGGAGGTGACCGAACACTCAAACTGATACGTAACTCCTCAAATAAAGTCAAGGGCAACCCCTTCGTAAAAATATCGACATACTGATAGCGTGAAGGCACATGAAGAACTCGAACTTGACCCGAGTAACCATGTCACGAACAAAATGTATATCAATCTCAATATGATGCGTCCGCTAATGTTGTACCAGATTAACAATCAAGTATATAGAACTAACATTATCACAATAAACAAGAGTGGCAGACAATAACAGGGAATGTAATTCTCGAAGAAGATTACGGATTCAAGCGGAGGCAAAACTTATATATTCAATATTATGTTTATTTGTTTAATCGATGCATTCACTTTAAGGTAAATCACATGAGAATCGGTAGTTTTAACAGATAAAAAAACCTATTCTCAGGGCCTTTAATCGTTGATGTAGCATACTCGTAATGAAAATAAGTGGGTCTTGATACTTCATAGTTAGAGAGCTAGGTGCAGTTGGCGGTTATAAGTATGTTGTCTATCGTCATGTTAGCTTTTACTTTATAACATTCTTATAACACAGAACAAAAACATACTATCCTTAATAATATTTCTATAACACACAAAAAAAAGACCTCACTCACACTGCTTTTGCAAGTTGTGAAGAGAAGGTAGGTCGAACGAATAATGCATCCAAACTAATGGCATAAAACATGACTAATACATTTAGCATGGATCCATAGCATGGTACTGACATATTGATTAACATATTGATTGTATGTATAGAATGTGTTTACCTTGCCAAACCATTTAACATGTATTTAAATTTAAAATATAAATCAAAGCTATAAATGCTTCATCTATTCAAATAAATTGATTGTTAGAGCATCCACTATGGTAGTTTAAGAATAGGTCTAAGAAATTTTGAAGAGGTTTAAAAAAATTTACACCATAGTGAGCAACTATTTCAAGTCTAGGTGGCATGAAAAGGTCTATCATTTTGAAGAGGTTTAAAAATTAATAACATTATATTAGATGACAAGTTTATAAACCATCAAAAGCTTTATCTATAGTGGAATGAGGTTTATAATATGAAAAGCTTTATAAATTAATAACATTGCATGATGTGTCAACTTTATAAACCTTTTAATAAGTTTATCATAATGGATGCCCTTAGATGATATAGTTTGCGCTCCAACGTTTTGAGTGTTCATGCTTACATTCTTTTCAAGATCGCTTAAAAATGAAAATTTCTTTAATATGTGTTAGCCACATGTGTTGATAATCAGTACCGGTTTCTTTTCTAATCTCATATATAATAAAAGAATTACATCATTTCGAAAGATTTGATTTTATATGAAAAAATAGACCAATCAACAGGCTTGATTTTAACACGTAAACAAAATTGTGCGATATGATTGGTTAAAAATATCAAATTTGAATTCAGTGTGGTCAATATTGAAAATTTTGATGGAAGAATTTGGTAGAAAAAAAACACATAAAAATATACGTGTCAAATTTGTAAAAACAAAAACTTAAAAAAAGAATAGGTATTTAATAAAACTTTAGTGATTGAATTTTAAATAAATAATATGAAGCTGGGTGTAAATTTATAAGTTTTCATATTTTTTAATAACTTTAAAAAATATACAAATAAATATTAGACTTTGTACCTCTAGACTTTATATTTTAAAAATACAACATATAAGTTGTTTTAAAAATATTATGCACAAGATTATTAATATCAAAATAAAAGCGTGAATTATTGTGTATAAAAATAAATAGACGATGTTGTACGTATACGAACAACTCATTTTTTTCTTCTTTTTGCGTTTAAGTAAGAATATCGGGAAAAAAAATTATTTTCACTATATGCGTTCAATAAGGACTCATTGTTATTATATTTTATAAGTTTATCACATGCGTAAATGGGTTTTAATATTAAATATAACTAAATTATTATTAACACATAACAATGTAATTGGCGAACATGAGGATTAGCTTTCTTTGTTTAATATGGTATGAAACATTTATTATAACTGTTACAATTGTTTCAATTAAAAGAAACCACATTCACAAGTACTGAAACAATGGTAAACAAAACTTTTAATGTGCAAATACAAAAAAATAATAACACATGCAAAGTTAATACTTAATTAAAATTAAATGTTTATACCCCCTACGTGCACATGTATTAAAACTAGTTCATATAATATAATTAATACATACTTAACTTGAATAATATTAATAATAATAAAAAAATTTGGTTAATAATAAAAATATAAATAATAATAATAATACAATATTTACATTGAATATTAAATGAAATCAATAATAAAAAAAGAAGAGTTAATAAAATGTTTAGACGGTTCGATATGGTTGGCTGGTGGCGTTGCACCATCCCACCAGCCTAACCAGTCATGGCGCCAATGAAAACGGCTAAATCTCGCGCCGTTAATGAGCTCGCGCTGGTAAGCTCCAGACCACCTCGTGTGATTTTTTTATTTTCGGAGTGGGCTATTTGTATTTTTTGTGTGAGTTTGTGTTTGTATTTGAGTTTGTATTTAATAGTTGTAGTTTATGTAAGTGTTTTTTTGCTGGTTTGGCCTTTTGTGGGAACGAAGTAGCACACATTTTTTGGAAGAGTTCAAATTCAAAAACCATCTTTGGTCTTAGCCAAATTGATAGGCAGTCTAAACAACTCTTTTAAGAGTTTTTTTTTATTAAAATTGTCTTTAGGAAAAAAAAAATTGATCAACAGACGTATTGATTTTCGACACGTAGGCAAATTAGTGCGATATGATTGGTAAAAAAAATGTCAAAATTATATCAATTTGGTCAAATTATAAAAATTTTGGTAGATAGAATTTGGTATTGAAGAGAAAAAACACATAAAAATATATGTGTCAAAAATTTATGAAACAAAACTTAAAAAAAGTGAGTAATTAATAAACTTTTATACTTAACTTGAATAATATTAATAATAATAAAAAAATTTGGTTAATAATAAAAATATAAATAATAATAATAATAATACAATATTTACATTGAATATTAAATGAAATCAATAATAAAAAAAGAAGAGTTAATAAAATGTTTAGACGGTTCGATATGGTTGGCTGGTGGCGTTGCACCATCCCACCAGCCTAACCAGTCATGGCGCCAATGAAACCGGCTACTCTCGCGCCGTAAGAGCTCGCGCTGGCAGCTCCAGACCACCTCGTGAGATTTTTTTATTTTCGAGTGGGTATTGTATTTTTGTGTGAGTTTTGTGTTTGTATTTGTATTTGTCTTTGTGTTTGTATTTATATTTGTGTTTATGTAAGTGTTTTTTTGCAGGTTTGGCTGTGGAAGAAGTAGACCACATTTTTTGGAAGAGTCAATTTCAAAAACCATCCCTTTGGTTTAGCCAAATTGCTATGCAGTCTAAACTAACATCATTTAAGAGTTTTTTTTTATAAAAATTGATCTTATAGGAAAAAAAAATTGATCAATCAGAACGCTTGATTTTGACACGTAGGCAAAATAGTGCGATATGATTGGTTAAAAAAAAGTCAAAATTAAATCCAATTTGGTCAAAATTAAAAATTTTGGTAGAAGAATTTGGTGGAGAAGAAAACACATAAAAATATATGTGTCAAATTTATGAAAACAAAAACTTAAAAAAAGAGAGTAATTAATAAAACTTTAGTGGTTGAATTTTAAATAAATAATATGAAGTTAAGTGTAAAATTTATAAGTTTTTATTTTTTTAATAACTTTAAAAAATAAACAAATAACTTTCTTAGACTTTGTACTCCTAGACTTTACATTTTAAAAATACAACCTATATGTTGTTTTAAAAAGATAACATATATGTGCACAAGATTATTAACATATCAAAATGAAAGCATGGATTATTTTGTATATAAATAAATAGACGATGTTGTACGTATACAAACAACTCATGTTTTTTCCTCTTTATGAGTTTAAGTAATGATATCCGAAAAAAGTATTTTTACTAGATGCGTTCAATAATGACTCATTGTTAGTACATTTTATAAGTTTATCACATGCGTACACGAGTTTTAATATTAAACACGGCTAAATTATTATTAACAAACGACAATTTATTGGCAAACATGGGGATTACCATTCTTTGTATAATATGGTAGGAAACATTTAGTATAACTGTTACAATTATTTAAATTGACGAAAACCCGCATTCATAATTACTAAAATAATAAGACTTTAAGTGTGCAAATAAAAAAATAATGGCACAAAAAGGTATCCAACTTAAGGTTCATATCCAATTAAGGTATCATACTTTTTTTCTTGCATAAAAAGACATTTAACTTATTTTCTTGGCCAATTTGGGTATTTTCATTAAATATTAACGATCATTCGTTAAGTTTTACATTTCAAGTCACCATCAATCATTGTCGCCACCATTATCCTTTGATATGAAGGATGTGAAATTTTTAATACATCCGTTAGCCAAACAGTTGCTTATCCTCTTGATGTCATACGCTGAAGAATGCGAATGGTTAGATGGAAAGATGCGGGTTCAGTTGTTAAAGGGGAGGGCAAGTCGGCAATGGAAAGACACTATTGTTTGATTAGCATTATTAACATATAATAGAGCGCTTATGGAGTTTTATGTTGGTTATTAATTTGTTTTGCCCATTTTGTTGATATCATTTCATTAAGTTGTGACGTTTTGATATTTCTTAAATAATTGTCTGGTTGTTCACTTCAATTAGTTTGTGTCGGACTTGAATCAGTAAATAGATAATTCATTCTTAATAAACCTTACATTTATAAAAATCTTACTACATGTACTACATCAATTTTGTTATATAGACATATTAATAGACGAACACCGAGTCAGTTGACTCGTAATCCAGATCATCATTGAGGGTGGTGGTCGCGACGGTGGACTTGAAATGTAAAACTTAACGGATGATCGTTAAATATTTAACGAGAATACTTAAATTGGCCAAAAACATAAGTTGAGTGCCTTTTTATGCAAGAAAAAAGTGTGATACCTTGATTGGAAACTAGACAGGTACCCGCGCAATACTGCGGCGAGTACCATGTGACTATATTTTGTAGCGAGCAAATATTATTCGGTTAAACGTGTTTCTAACAACAACTGCACAAATGAATGATAATTTAAATTAAAATAACTTTAAGCAATAATAATGCAAAGTATTTCATATCCAAATAAACATAAGATTCCAAACGAAGAAAGAACACATAAAGTCGCATCTTTGAAACATAATTAAAATCGACTAGTATCGCGCGGTTGCGGTGACGAGTTCCCGTATAATTAAATCTTTCGGCGAGGGGCTAGGCGAGGTTCAAGGACCAGAGTAACTTTGGATGGCTGAATCTATTGTGTGTGAAGAAGTATGATTAGTTTGCGTTGTAGCTTTTTGATCCTTTCATAAATAATGAGTTCTTTTTTCTCGATCTTAGCATCTATCAATAACTAGACATCTCAGATCTAGAGGTCGACGTTTAGGTGTGAGTAGTTGCAGATGATCCTCCGCTGTTTATACTGTCTTTTATTGAATCCGCTAATAGATGTCTTAGAGTTGAGAAGTATATTTATCCGATCGTGTGTCGTTACTTATATTTGTCCTCCTTAAACTCCAATATTAAATAGAGACTAATTTTCCCGGCTGCCACTCAGTCATAAAGCTAGGTCTCAGCCGCTTATGAAGAGGTATTTGCATAGTGCTAATGCCTCAGTTACGAAGAGCCTCGCATCTACTCGGCGATTTGTCTGCAGCCAATGCTGATTGATTGTGCTTCTGATGTTTTGCTTCTGCCTATCTACACTGATACGCATCAACTATTTTCTTGTGATAGTGATGAAGCAATGACAAATCAAAAGACATGTGATACTCTATTCCTGGTATGTGATACTACCACAACCACTAATGAATGTAAACTGTCTTCAGTCTCTGGACCCAATAATAACCTGTCCCGGTCACACGAGTCTCACTAGACTAATACACAAACCACATCACAGTCCCACGAGCCTTAGTCCCCTCGAAACTCACCGCAACACAGATCCTATAATCGCACCCATATCCCCCTCGCTTACATAGCCCCCACATCAAACTACCCCTTCAAAGATCACCGCTCTTTAAGCTCTGAATACGAGAAGAAGAAGAAAACACCAAATAAGCCCAATCGGAATAAGAATTTAAAGGAAGTAAAATCAAAGCTCCACCAACGACACACTTTTCGATAACTTGTACGCTTGCGAGAGACAGATGTGAAGAAAATATGATATGTGGATTAAATAGCTTCGTTACATAAATGACAAGAATCGAGGGGATATTAAACCACCGGCCTGGACAAGGTCAGCTCGTGGTTTTTAACTATCCAAATTAAATATTCAGCTAAGAATATTAATCTTAATAGGGACCAACTTAACCCATCTAGTAGGAGCATCCTTCTTTGGTAAAATAGCATCATCAATAAAGTTACGAACCGAGCTTACCAAAAAAACACCTGACGCATTAAGAGACCAAGACCAACGATCTTGCATTTGAGTAAGAAGAACATCAGAAGTGATGTCACATAGATCTCTGAATTGAGCACTTTCAACCCCACCTCTAGGATGCCGACGGAAAGAATGAAGTAACGAGGGGAGGCCCATCTTTGAAGCAACTGAAATATCTTTACTCTCCTCTAAGGCATAAAGTCTTGGAAATTTAGATTTCAAAGGAACCTCACCAGACCAGATATCGTCCCAAAAAAAGAGTGTTCTCACCATTCCCAAGTTTCCTTTTCATTAAGGCCAGAAGATCAATACCTTTAAGTTTAAGAAAAGAAAACTCATGTACTAAATCAAGCCAAATAGAGCCTTTTAGGCGGGCATACGCTTTAAGGAATCATAGCCATCTGAGCCGTGATGGCTTCTTTGATGAACCTAGACCATAAAGAAGACCCATCATTAAAAAACCGCCAAATTCACTTGAAAAGAAGAGCACGATTTTTAGAATAGAAACTTGCAACTCCAAGGCCTCCATTATTTTTTGAAGCCAATATGTTTTCCCAACAAATCCAAACCATTTTTCTCTCCATCTTTTTGGCCCCATTGAAGAAATTCCGACGAATAGATTCCAAATCTTTCAAAATTCTAGCAGGCACTTTGAAGAGAGACATAAAATAAATTGGAATAGCCGTGGGGACAGATTTAACAAAGTAAGACGGACCACCTAGATAAGTTTTGAGTTCCCTTTTGATCTCGAGAGAGATTTTTCATTGATTTCCTTTAGATTTAAGTCAGAACCTAGATAGCACCAAATTTTAAACCCAAGATAATGGAACGCAATGCGGCGGCGGGTACCTATGACTATATTTTGCGGTAAGCAAATGTTATTCGGTTAAACGTTTTTCTAACAACAACTATACAAATGAATGATAATTTAAATTAAAATAACTATAATCAATAATAATGCAAAGTATTTCATATCCAAATAAACATAAGATCCAAACAAAAGAAAGGAACACATAAGTAGCATCTTTGAAACATAAGTTAAAATAGACCCATACCCGCGCGTTGTGGCGACGAGTTCTCGTATAATTAAATCTTTTGGCGAGAGGCTAGGCGAGGTTTAAGGACCAGAAGAACCTTGGATGGCTGAATCTATTATGTGTGAAGTATGATTAATTTGTGTTATAGCTTTTTGATTATTTCATAAACAATGAGTTCTTTTTATATTAAAATTTCATAACTGACATTTTAATGTATATTAATAACTTTTTTTAAGTTTTATATGTTACAAGTATTGATATGGTGGTTACTTATTTCCTATTAAATTATTTATTTGATTATTAATACGACGATTACAACTTTTGAGGTTACAAGTATTGATCAAGTTTTTAAATCCTTCAATAACAAGAAATGTTTTGGTCTCTTAAAAAATTTTAGACTTCTAAAATTAGAATGCTCTAAATGCTTTATAAAGTAGTAGAGAAGTAGGGAAGAGAAGTAGAGATAATTTTACAAAATCTATTAACATTAGGTTTACCTTGAACATCTTTAAAAATTTATGAGAATCAAATCTTTAAATTTTCGTATCTGAAAAATTGTATGATAAGAAAAGATCATCAAAATAGATCGAAAACTACAAACACGTACAAAAACCGTAAAAACAACAAATCATCATTTTTAAGTTTTCATTCATTTTATCATTTTTTTTTCTTCGTATCTTATTTTTAAGATACTAAAAACTAAAAAGACATCATAAGAAAACTTAAATTTTAAACTCTAAATTCAAACAAAATTATCACATATACTAATCAAAATGGAATATGAGGTCAGAGGAGATGACCGGATCCTATGTAAGGCGACAACAAAAATAAACCCATCAAACTAAAAAATACGAAAAGCAAAACTCAAAAACAATGGAATCTATAAGATACCTTTTTTCCGGCATCACATTCTCCAAAAGGTATAACTATCATCACCGGCACAACCAACATCGACACTTTCCATAATCCACCTAGTAGATCGTGTTAACCCATTAAGTATCAGATCAACACTTAGCAGTATGACATTATAGAGAAGCAACAGGAAAAAAAAGTAAAGCATAGATAATATTATTACCATTCGAAATCTCCATCTTGACATCTTTATTTTCACTTTCAAACAACTACAAAATCACAAAAAAAATCCCACATTAAAAGGGAAGCAAAAAAAACTAAGAACACCAAAAGCATACTGATCTAAACATTAAAAACGTTAATGTGTTTATGCTTATCAGATTTGGTGTTGAGAGTTTTTATATTGAAATGAGTTGTTACAATTCATATGATTTAAATGAGTTGTTATACCTTTTGAGTTGTTACAAATTACAATTAATATGGTTTTATGGGCTGCATTAATATTGTGTGTTTTTACAAAGTGGGGTGTTACAAAATGAATTTAACATTAAGACACAAAATTTTGAGTTATAACTTTTAATTATGTGTATTTATTGAGTTTATAGCAAAAGTAACATAAATCTTTCTATAACAAGAAATGTTTTTTGTTCGTAAAACTTTTTAAGATTTATAATTTTAAAAAGTCTCAAATGCTTTATAAAGTAGTAGAGATATCAATCGATTTGCTCTAATAAAATGTGCAGATTATGGGTATGTTTGGCGAAATGGGTTGGGGCTGTAGCTGGGGCTAGAGCTTATATTGTAAGCCGAAATTGAAATTTGTATTTTTGTAAACTTATTTGGCAAATAAGCTGAGGCTAGGGCTTATTATTGCAAAATTACTAAAAATGACATAACTAAATGAGTTTTTGGTATATGTTAGATATTTTTGTAAGTAAATAAGTAATTTACGATTCAAAAGCCTCAGTCTAAAGTTTTTAGCCCCTTTTATGGGGTTGTGGTATATAAAGACTTATGACTTATAAGCCCTTCATAAGCCCGCGTGACAAACAAGACTTATTTTATAAGCCGACTTATATTAAAAGCAAAAGCCCGGATAGACCCCAATAACCCCCTCGCCGAACATACCTCATGTATCATGTCATTCAAGATGTCATTTTAAAAAAACCGAACGATAGGTAGATTTTGTTAAAAAGATAAAATCGAATAAAAGTGAGTTGGAAATGACGTGTTGAAGACCGATTCACGGGGTTTGAACTCACCTGCCGCCGATCCACAGCTCAAACAAATAAAGCCCTTTCATTTTTATTATATGGTGTGGTCACTTCAAGGTTGTTTGCACCTAGCTGGAATTAAACTTATGATAACCACAAACCCTTTTACCACTAAGTCACCCTTGAGTGATTAACATGACACATATTTAAACACTTTTTTGAGAGTAATAGATGAATACGAGGTAACAATTTATTCAAATGATTGTCTTATAGAAGTTTAATGATTTACTTAGCAAATTTCAAAGTGCAGTGACTTAATTAGCCACTTTTAATATTACAATGAGTTAATAAGAAAGGTGGTAATGGGACATAGGCGATCGGGTCTCCAGCCTATGTGACACCAAAAAGGACTACTCTCTCTTACTACCAGTGTTCTAAAAGGTGTGTCAAGGAGTCGCTAAGGTGTGAGGCGTGACTTCCATGTTACAAAATGGACCAAGGCGTGGACTCTAGGCGTGACGTAGGAAGAGTCATTAAAAGGCGCGATAAGGCATGAGGCGTGACGGGTTTTTTAGAATCAACTCTGATAAAAAAACTAAATGAAGAATATTACATGTAAGGATAATTTCCTAACTTTATTCATTATGTACAACTTTTTTTGTAAACTCAATATGTAAAAAATATGATATAAATATATAAATATTTTCATATTTTGTGCCGCATGAAGCCACGCCTTAAAAACTCAAGAAAAGCTTCGCCCTACCGCGTAATGCGTATACTCATGCCCTCCTACGCCACGCCTCATACTATTTATAACCTTACTTACTACACACATTGAATAGGGACACGTCCCTATGAGACGATTTGGGCTAATTGGTCTTAAAGTCGATCGAGTTAGGGAGGAAGTTTATGTGTGGGTGGGTGTATTTAATTGTTTTTTTTTGTATGTTTTTTATGGTGTTCTCGATCTTCTTGTTACATTATGTTAGTCGAGAAGTTGTTATGGGGAGAGAAATCTGAGGTGGCATTAAGGATGGGGGTTATGAGGGTCACTCATTACCACTAGTCTAAGCTATAAGAACACTAGGTGCGGTAACACCATTAACATCAAAAAGTGCTTCCATCTCAGTGTCACCTCAACATTTTCACTTTTAATAGCACTACATCAAAATACCCTATCACTAGCAACTTGTTATAACACCCCTTCTGGGACCTACCATTTTATTTTCTTTTAATTTTTCAAAAAAAACTAGTTTTTCATTCATTAAATTAATATGCGCATTACAATACTAAAATAGAAAGAATACGAAAAATAAAAAAAGTACGGAAATTTAAAAAATACGAAAAAATTAATAAAAACAACTAATTGCGGTTCAATCTATACTTTTTTTTCTTTATTTCTTATTTTTGCATGTTAATGAGGTAGTCATCGTCATCCGAAAAAAATCCTTGGTGCTAATCGCGAGAAATTTCATTTTACAATTTCATTATTGTTCGGTCTATATCCTTCGCCACCTTGTACGCCGATTAGGCAGCTTCATGTTTAAGTCGAAACTCATTCTGTAAAGTACCTCCAAACTCCTACGGGTTACTTCCCGTGGTGCTCGATGTGGATTCTGAATTAGTTTTTTTTAGGGGCGTGGTTTTCCGGTGGGACGTGGTGTCAGATCATCTCTGAATATTTTGTCATGTCTGGTGATATCTTTTTTGGGTAAAGGGTTACCCCGGTAAAGTATATTAATACCGAAAAAGTTAAGTACAAATAAAATGTGGCTGAAATATCATATTAACCTCAAGCTAAATCAGCTTGATAAACAACTAAACTAGTGCTTATGACATGCCATAAACACTAACAACTCTAGAGACAACTAGTTTGCTCACAATATATTACGCACAAATGACTTAACAGAACAAACTAACCAACAACAGCCGTAAAAGGTGAACTTCCAACGGTTTTTGTAGATAATTTAGCCGTTTCATCATACATATTTACATCTTCTTCTTCCTCTTCTTCTTCATCATTCAAGACAGAATAGAGTGCGAGAGGAGCGACATGGGATTTTATCTTTCTTACACGAAGTACCAGTAGTTTATCAAACATCTATCTTAGACGATGTGGATGGATTTACGCCAGTTATTAGTACTTCACCTTTTTTGCGTGCGCCTGTTAGTCACCCTTTGGCTCATTTCTAGCAATTTGTTTACCAAAAACTACAAACTACCACCATTAGTAGACTAGTTTTTACCATTTCATCATCTCACATCTACTCTCTACATCACATACACATCACTGTATGGAAACCATCATTTGTCTTCTCAACAAGTAAGAGAATCCAACATTATGATGTAGTAACAATAGGAGGACACACCACCTTATTAGGGCAATGGTCATGAACATGACCAAATATTTTACATAAATCACACCTGGGCGGCCTCCATTCGTACTCAACACGGATAGTTTCTTTGGTGAAACCATCCCCAGTAAGTAAAGGAATACCGATAGTAACAATATCTACGAGATCAGTCTTTGAATTTACCTCAATTAAGTACCGAGCAAAACTACTCCTACCACACGAATCATTACACATGAAGCTTGTGTATAAATCAAGCATAACTAGTTTGCTAATGAACGTAGCAATTAAACTAATAACATCCTCTTCAAAAACTTTGATAGGAACATCATTCAATTTAACCCATATCGAAATGCGAGTGAATTCTTCTTTAAGCAATCTAGTATCCATCAACCATTTCTTGAGAAAGATCGGAGACTTACGAATCAACCAAGGACCACCCTCCAAAACAGCTTCGAGACCAGCCCGTGAATCAAATTTAAAGAAAAAGAATCCTTTGGAATTCATCATAATCCTTTTCAACCCACGTTTCGCCCAGTTTTTCCTAACATAGTATTTAACCACCAGAAATGCCATTCTCTTTCCAATAAAGTAACCATATAAAGTGTGTTCAAAACGTGTACTAACCTTTTTGACAACTTTACAGGGAATAGAGATGTTGACACCATCAAATACGGTATCAGCCACCAAGGGACGAAAGTTAGAATTAACTTTTGGTTGGTCCTTAGCACTTGCACCCGCAGCTCTAGCATAGGATGTTGACATGGTATCGATGTCCACAGCCTGAACAATACTAGGCAATGTGGAATCATCAACATTAATATTTTTAGCCATTGTTGAATCATCTATATGCGAAACCTTATAAGGGATCACACCAGCCTTAGTATTATCAGCCTTAATTGAATTACATATAGCACCTAATGCATCCAAGGTTTCCATACGATTATCATTAGTCATCCCGGATAATAACTCATCATGTTTACCATCTTTAATACACTTTATAAACATGTATAAGTCACCAACAGTTGTTAATGGAACTCCAAAAGTGACAGCAACATCTATGTTATACAGCCCTCGAGGCATGTTAATAGTAGAAGTAGGAGAAACCAAAGGAGAAGAATTACACACCTTTGGACTTACATCACACTTAGCACCTGATTCTTCTAGGTTAACCCTGGTAGCAATACCCTCTTTCATATTCGACCCATCTTTCTTCTCCATTACAAAAACCTAAACAAGATCGCACCAGGAAATAATAACAAAACAAAAGAGAACCAATAAAAACAAGAAAAAAAACCCTAATACGATGCAAAGATGCGAACCCTAAAAATCGAACCCTATAACAAACTTGTTAAAACCAATAATCAAAGATTAATATTAGGAAACAAGGACGTTATACAACATTCAAATCATAGTAGAACCAAGAAGTCAATTAATAAGGCAAACCCTAATCCATCGAAACCCTAAAATCAAAAAGAATCGCAGCCCTGTAAGTTTTTTTTAGTGGGACACGGCTGAGGTCAAGGGTAAGCCTATTCCTACATTGCCCTTCGTGACATTTTTTGTATCCGCCACGCCGGGGCGTGAGGGCGGGGATCATATTGACTCCGTGTCTGGACCTAACCTTCGACTATTGGAGCTTCTAAAAGGTTTGTTATTTCTTCAGACTCCTCTCACCATTCCGGTACTAATGTTGCAGAGGCTGAGGTTCATTCTCTTACCATGTCTTACGCTTCAGTTATGACGATTGTTACCATTGTTACTCCAACGGTTGATACTGCTGCATCTGCTAAAGAGAAACCCGTTGAACCTTCATTGTTTGGTGCTGCTTCTTCATCAGCTGACGGAACTGATCCCACCCTGGGTGGTTTTTCAGATCGTACTGGTAGTGACTTCCTTGTTGGTGGTATCCGCACCGTCATCGACCCCGATACTAATCTCCAAAAGGTTTATGTCCCTCAATGAAGCGTAGCCAATGGGTCCCGTCTTGATGATGGTCGCGTCTATTGTGAGATGGTCGATGAGTTTGCTCATCCCAAGTTTTTTGCATTTGTTCGTGGGATGGAACATGACGAGTTATTTACTGAATTTAATGTTGGAGCTGCTCGTCAGATGTCTTTGAGTGCTGAAGTGAGGATGCGTGTTGAGTACAACATTAAAGAGAATATAAGGTTGAAGTCTGTTGTTGATGAGCAGGCGAAACTGCTAAAGGACGGGAAAGGAGAAATTGAGAATCTGAAGGCGCAGTTGTTGCTGAAGGAAGCAGAAGCCGCAGAGGCCATTCGCCTCTGTGCAAAAGCTTCTAAGTTTGAAGTTATTGAGAAATCCCTTCAAGATGAAATGAAAACTTTGAATGAACGTAAAACCATCCTTGAGAAAGAGAAGAATGATCTGCACGTGAAGGTGACTGATCTTGCAGCTTCAGTTGTGGTTAGGGAACATGAGGTTGCTGATTTGAATACTCTAGTTACTTCTGTTAAGTCTTAGAATGACAAGCTTGTGGATCAAGTAGACTCAAAATTTCTTCTTCTTTTTTTATATATTTTTCTGCTCTGTCTTCTTATCTGTATGTCTCCGTATAACCATAGGTACATGAACTGGAGGTTTCTTCTTCCAGACTCTAATAAAAAGTAACAGTGTATGAGAATTGTAAGGAGCAGCTTGAGAAGTTTCAAGATGATCAGATGAAAGTTGTTAATGAAAAATTTGACAAACTATACACTGACTTTGTGGAGATGGCCCTTCATTTGGAGGAGAAATTCTACCCTTACCTTCTTACCACCATCTCCTACCGTAGGTGGCTTCTTGTTCATGGTATGAAACTTGATATCATTAAGTTCCCAAACTCGCCTGAATATCTTTCTACTCTCGGAGCGGCCATTGGTAAGGCCATTGAGAAAGGTATGCTAGATGGGTTAGCTGTTGTGATTACGCATGGCAATGAAGGCAGGGAGTTGACAGATGTTGCTGCTCATAATCCTTCTGTGGAAGTTGATTATGTTTCTGCTTTGCAACAGCTCCAAGGTGTGAACTTTTCTTTGCTTGTGGACTTGAAGTCTAATAAGGATGCTAGTGTTGAAACGGTAATGAACATTCTTCGACTGGAAGATCCTCTTGTTGAAAGGCTTGGGTTAAGTGAGCTGCAACCCCATGTTGACCAACTGATGGTCCCTATTCATCGCTCTCTGGATCAAGTTGTTCTCAGTGCTTTAGCTTTGTTACTTGCCTTAGATGTTTCTAGTTCCCGAGTCCAGAAGATTAAGGAAAATATTGCCAATCATAGGTCAGCTCTCCATGATGTCTTTGTTCCTTTGGCTGAGCCTTTATCCGTTACGGCTTTAACAGGCACGGAAGGCACATCTAATGTTATTCCCGCTACTGCTAACACCACCACGGCCCTGTCCATTACTTCTGCTTCTGCCAGCACAATTGCTCATATCTCTGTTTATGATTATGAAGTTGTGGGTACGGATGACCAGGCGGGTGCTGATGGAAATGCTACTCCCTTTTCCTAATGTTGATGACGCGGAGTTTAATATCCCTTAGTAATTTGTTAAGATATCTGGCCTTGGTCTCATGTGACCTTTTTGCTACGGCCTTTTTATGTAAACAATTTCTCTAACCGTTTTTGTCTGCTAAGTACCGTGGTCACTGGTGACCTTTTTGATGCGGTAAAATGTACTTGTACAATTTTTAGACTTTTTAATTCTTGATATTATGCTGCTATCGTTTTAATACCATGATGATATGTTTATCCTAATAGTCTTGTTTGAATATTTT
>BQNB010129134.1:0-19166 GCA_026074375.1 Tanacetum coccineum
CAAAAGTATTTTTTCAAAAATAAATATATATAAAATACTTTTTAATTAAAAGAAAAGCCTTATATAAAAATAATGTTTTATTTTAAAACATAAATTTGAAATTCAAATTTTCCCCCTAAAACCGAATATAACTCACCAGGATAAACCTTCCCCACAAAAGGACAAAAATTGGAGCGTTAGTCTAGGGGCGGCCCCTTAAGTGGCTAGGCGGGCCCCAGATATATCTAGGACCGTCGGGACCGCCACCAGCTGACCGTTGGGGATTCCTTGCAATAAATACTACACTGTTCTCAGCAGAAAAATAGACCTCTTTGCAAGAATTTTCTCAGTCTTCTTTTTCTCTCTAAAAACCTTCTTTCTCTTACTAAATCTCTTGATCACTAACATTGTTTGATCTTGTTTTAAGTGATCCAATCTCTTCTTCTCATCTCTCCTCTCCTCTCTATCAAGTGCAAGAGAAGAACATTCGTATTTACCAAGAAACGAATTATTGTAGTCTAGTGAATTCTTCTTCTTTATTCTAAGAACCAAATCTCTATCTTGATTATCTTGTGTGATTGTATAAATCGAATAGTGTATAAATCCAATAGTGTAGATTGTGTGATTTTGTATTACTTGTGAAGTGGTAGATTGGTTCTAGCTAAGATTAGGACTCAACATTTAGCTTAGTGTCAAAAAATAATGTAAGCGACGTGTAAACGGTTTTCTCTGCCTAAAGGGAGCATGTTGACAAAGTGAAATCTCGAGTAGGATACTCGGGGAGTGGAGTAGGGCAAAGAGAGCTTCAGATCCGAACCACTATAAATCTTGGTGTCTTAGTTTGATTGTTTCTTCCTTCATCTCTTTATATTGTTGTGTTTCTTTCTTACTGTTTGTTTAGTTATAACTATTAGATACATTCATTGTTGGTTCATATTGTTGGTTGGTTGAACATATACTCGGATCTAGCAAATTTTAGAAGTAAAATTTAGAAAGAAAATTAACCGGTAAACTATCCAACCCCCCTCCCCTTCTAGTTTCCACAATCTTGATACAAGACAAAGACACACTGGTTATTAGAGAATGATAACTAGAAGAATACTAACAGACTTTACAAATAAGAGAGATGAAAACTAAAGAGATATGAAATGCTTCCATGTCTTTCTATCCTCACTAGGTGGTTTCCAATGACCTTAAATTAATCTTTCGTACTGTCTCATGAGAGACAAAACATGGGAGAAGGTTGGATATTTGTATTTGTTTAGGTTTGGATGGATGGATGTTAAGTGATGAAATAGAAGAGTGAGCAACATGCCATATGGCATTGGACTTTCGGGTTGATGTTTGACACATGACATCCGGTTGACAATGAAGTAGGTGAGTGATGTGCTGTCATGTAGGTTATATTTATTGATTACCAAGTTTTAAATTTATATTTAGCAGGCTTATCCTAAAACAACACTTTAACAGGCAGTGTACCCGATCAGATGTAGTTTCGTTGGTAAGTAGGGTGTCGAACACTAAGAGCGAGACCGTTAAACTCTTATATTATATCAGCTTTTTAATTTGTTAATAAAGATATAAGCCTAAAAATATTAATAATTATTTTTTTAGCTTTTCGTTTTGATAATCACAAAATATAAAAACGTTCAACGTAAAATTAAATGTAAACAAGTATTTAGTAGTAAATATTCATTTCAAACTTATATCACTCCAAGGTATGAATAAACAAATGCTTGATGCATTTTATGATCAAAGGAAACTTTTATAAAATGTTGTAAACTTTTTATAAACATCACAAAATATTTTTTACATTTAAAAGAAATATTTTATTCAAAATAAACATTTTGAATTTTAAATTTTCGGACCTAAAACGGCTAGAAATTGTCCAGTAAACACCTCCCCTGAATAGGATAAAAAGGGAGTGTCTGAATAAGGGGCGGCCCCCTTAATTACATGGGCGGCCCCCTTAATTTTAAGGGGGTCGGCTCCCTATTTAAGGGGGCCGGCCATAGACCCCGCTCCTCCTTTTTGTCCTATACTGGACTATTCCTCAACATTTTTCTCACCTTTTGCACTTATTCTTTCTGCTCAAAACAGCCCACTTATCCTCTCTAAAATCCTTTGATCATTTAATCATAAAGCTTTGTTTCCAAGTGATCCAAGCTATATTCCTCAAGTGCAAGAGAAGAATACTTCCATCATCAAGTGAAGAAGTATTACACCTCTTTGTGTCATCGAATCTTGTTGCATTCATATAACATATTTGTAAATCAATTGTATATCTTGTAGTTGTGTATAGTAGCTAGATCTTGGTGATGTTTGTAAGTATAGTTAGATCGTTGTGATCTTACCAAGTAGTGTTAGGTAGTTTTGATATAAGTAGTGTGGTGAAGTAAAGTCGTGAAGTTGTGAAGAAGTCGTGAAGTTGTGAAGAAGTCGTGAAGTTATGAAGAAGTTGTGAAGTTGTGAAGAAGTCGTGAAGTTGTGAAGTCGTGAACAAGTCGTGAAGTTGTGTTTGATAGTTTGCGTTCTAGCTAAGATTAGAACTCGACATTTAGCTGTTTCGTAAATTGTTAACGCAACGTTGTGTACGGTTTCTCCGCCATAAGGGAGTTTGTTGACATAGTGAAGAAAACTCTCAAGTTTGGTGCTCGGGGAGTGGAGTAGGGCGAAGAGGTGCTTCGTTACCGAACCACTATAAATCCTCGCATTGTGGTTTGATTGTTCTTACTCTTATCTCTTGTCTTACTTTATCATTTCATATATTTACATTGTTCATATTGTGCAAGCATTGAATTCACAAAAAGGTTGAATCTAAGTTTTACAAACATACTAATACTTAAATTTATGAGCGATAAACTATTCAACCCCCCCTTCTAGTTTTCCACAATTGGTATCAGAGCCACGTTAAACAAGATTGTTAAAATAAATTGTATTTTAAAACTTGAATCGATATATGGAATCGAAAAAATATTTAGAAGGGCAATCTATGCAAAGACCACTACTATTTAAAAGTGATAGATTTATTTATTAGAAAAATAGATTCAAAACTTATGTGAGAGTCAAAAGATCTAGATGTTGGCATTTATTATCCGATGATGATTTTCCTCCCATTTCAATTTAATCCCAATACTTGGGAAAAGGATCAAAATTGTATCTTTTTCACAAACAAATGATGATCTTAAAAAGAAACTTGCTAAAAATAATGAAGCCAAAATGGTAATTTATAATGCTTTACACGTAAAGATATGAAAGATTTTTTATGTGTCTAACGCAAAGAAATTTGGGATATTTGTTAATCAACATATCAAGGTAATATTCAGTCAAAGCAAATAAAAATTAGATCTTCTTGTTCAACATTATGAACTATTCATGATTCCGGAATAGGACTCAATAAGATAATGCTTTTGCTAAATTTAACACTATTATATATCTAGTCTAAAAGCACCTTGATGATGGTTTTTCTAGCTGAATTGTGTTAAGGAAGTTTATTAGGGCATTGATCCTAAATGACTCGCAAATGTCACGGGCAATTGAAGAATCACAGAATTACTAACTCTTTCACTTGACGAACTTATTGGACACTTTAGTCCCTCTAACTTAAGTTGACCAGAAAAAGACTTTATACTTCAACATCCTCCCTCAAGCTGATGTGTTAACAACTTGCTTGTCTTGAATCTTTTTCTACTCATCTCTTATAACTCCTTCACCTAAAAACATATCAAATAGACCAAGATTTTTGCAAAACAACTTCTGCTAAACAACCCCCAGACACTTGGTAAATATATATGCAGTTACATGGTATCAGGCCTTCACAGCCGATCCCCAAAACCCTAAATCATCAAACCTCACCTCGATTTAACAGTCGAACTCATCACTCTGCCATGACAAACTCGAATACACCACCACCCCCTCCTGCCCTTACCTTGGTTGAAAAACTCTACGCGGTACATAACATCAATAGTCTCGTACCCGAAAAACTCGATCTTCAGGAATCGAACTACTCCACATGGAGTTACTTTTTCAAAGGGCACTGCAGCAACTTTAACGTGCTAAACCACATCGATGGATCGACGTCCACATCTGATCCACCAACCGACGAATGGATCACGGCTGACTCCATCGTAAAATCATGGATCTTTCTTACCCTTTCTCCAACGCTTCGGAAAAGGATGATCAGCACCAACCCTGCTTCGGCTAAAGCCGCCTGGGACACCATCGAAACCATCTTCCAAGAAAACAAAAGGACACGTACCGTTGCTTTAAAAGGTGAACTACGTGTCATACAAATGGGCGACGACACACCAGACGCCTACTTCTCCAAGATTGATTCCATTATCACTCTTCTTACCGACCTTGGCTCGACCATGGATGATGACGATATTGTCACCTATGCCATCAACGGCCTAAGTGAAAAATACGGAAGCCTTGCTCAAATAATTGCTCACAAAGATCCCTTTCCTGACCTAGCAACTGTTCGCACCATGGTCACGACTGAGGAGATGCGTCTCCGGTCTAAGCAACCGATACTCTCTACCTCCACTACATCAAGCTCACCACAAGTGCTTCTTGCTACATCCCAACCACGGATTCAAGACAACCGCAACAATCGTGATCGCGATGCCCGTAATGAGAACAAGACCGAGATCTGCCGCAACTTTGGCCGAGGTTATTGCCGCTGGGGGACGAATTGTCGTTTCATTCATGCCTCTCCAAAAGGCACCAACAACCCACGCCCGAACTCATCTCAACATAATACTCGCTCCATGCAACAAGGGCCTGGACACACTGGTCTTAATTCAGCCAGCCAACAACACCTTCTATCCCTCATTCAGGCCCAACAAAACCTATTGGCCCAGTATGGCTTATCCATTTCGCAGGGTCAGCAACCAGTTCAACATAACAACACAATGGGCTTAAGGCCCAATGCCCCTCCAGGATTTCAGCAAACACAACCACACCAGCCCACGTTCGGGTTCAATGGCCACCAGCAGGCCCTCTACTCGGCTGCTGTACAAAACCAATCTGCCTCCTCGGGTTCGACTAGTCAAGAGACACAACTGCCACATGCTTTTAATACTTTGACCTTACAGGATCCGGCTAACTCAAATTGGAACATGGATACTGGTGCGTCATCTCACCTTAACTCTTCAGTTAATAATCTTAGTACTATTTTTAATTCTCGCATATATCCATCTGTTCTTGTTGGTGACGGGAAATCTATTCCTGTCACCAACACGGGCCATAGCACGCTACCAACTCCCTACCGTACACTTCACTTAAATAATGTTCTCATTACACCCAATATTGTCAAAAACTTAATTTCTGTACGTCAATTCGTTCGTGAAAATAAATGTACAATTGAATTTGACGAGTTTGGTTTTTCTGTAAAGGATTTCTGGACCCGTCAAATTCTCCTCAGATGTGACAGCACGGGTGACCTTTATCCAGTCACGTCTCCGTCGTACCCTCAAGCTTTTCTGGTTGGACAGCAAACGTGGCACCAACGACTTGGTCATCCGGGAAGTGAAGTGCTACGTTCGTTAGTTTCTAATAATTTAATTTCATGTAATAAGACACAGTCTTCCGTGCTTTGCCATGCTTGTCAGCTTGGCAAACACGTGAGGCTTCCTTTCTCACTTTCAGAAACTATTGTTAAGGCTCCTTTTGATATTATCCATTCTGATTTATGGACATCTCCTCTTACTAGTGTTTCGGGTATTAAATATTATGTCTTGTTTCTTGATCATTTCTCACATTACTTATGGGTGTACCCTTTACGACATAAGTCGGATGTGTTGTCCAAATTTATTCACTTTCGAGCTTATGTTAAGAACCATTTTAATTGTGACATTAAATCTTTGCAATGTGATCATGGAGGTGAGTTTGACAATACTGCCCTTCACCAACTATTTGTGACCAATGGTATTTCCATTCGTTTCTCTTGTCCTAAGACTTCACAACAAAATGGAAAATCTGAACGAATGATACGCACCATCAACAACATGATTCGTACTTTACTTTTCCAAGCTCACCTGCCACCTACATTTTGGGTTGAAGCTCTTCACATGGCCGCCTACCTCTTGAACATCTTACCCTCCACCGCCATCAACAATGAAATACCTCACACTCGCCTTTTTAAAACAACACCGAACTATGCGGATCTTCGTGTTTTTGGTTGCCTTTGCTATCCTCATCTTCACACAAATCACAAACTTGAACCACGGGCTACACCCGCAATTTTTCTGGGATATCCGACAAATCACCGCGGATATCGATGCCTAGACTTAAACACGAACAAAATCATCTTATCCCGTCATGTAACATTTGATGAGACAGTTTTCCCATATGGATCTATGACTCCTCATGACTCACCCTCGTACACAATTTTGGACACTTCGCCCAACATCATACATCAACACATCATATCCAAACTCACTTCTGCATCACCACTTCCCACCACCACTATAACATCTACTGCTGCTCCACCCAGTCCACCACGAAGCCCACTCCAACCGGCTCACCAAACACATGAGTCTAGCCCACTTCCCCACTCACCAAACGTCCAGCCCACATCAAACGCATCCACTGAAACAACTATTCCTACACACAACCACAATAATCCCACCTCGACTCACCCCATGGTCACTCGCTTTCGTGTCGGTACTAATCGTCCCACTCAACGTTTTAACTTACACGTGTCCACCATATCACCTATTCCTAAGTCCTATCCAATTGCTTTTCGTGACCCAAATTGGTATCGTGCTATGCTTGATGAATATACTGCTTTAATTAAAAATAATACTTGGATTCTTGTGCCTCAGCCACCGGACGCGAACATTGTTCGTTCTATGTGGCTTTTTTAGCATAAGTATAATGCTGATGGTACCCTCAGTCGGTACAAGAGTTAGTATCTTTGCTCCGTTAGTCCCTCTAGTATTTGCATAATAAGTCTTTAGTTAAGTCTTTTGTTAAGTTTTAATTAGATTTAATATTTTAATTAATAATAAGGATTTAGTTTTAATTAGTTCAATTAAACTTTTATAAAAAGATAAAAATTAGGGCTTTTATTTTTAGAAAATTTCTGCACACTTTCTTTATTTAGTGTAATTTTTATAAAATTTTTAGGACTTTATTTTTAATAGTTTATTATTTTTATAGTTTTTAATTAGTTTAAATTTTAGAAAAATCATATCTTTTAATCTAAAAAACCAAAAATTTTTTTCTTTTTCCTAAAATTTTCTTTTGTCCTATCTTAGGTTTAGAATTTTTAATTTATAATATTTATAGGGGTTAAAATAGTTACTTGTTATTTGTTTGCGTTTTATTGTTCCCGAATACGTTTGAAATTACTTTTATTTAGTAGATATAATTATCAAGAAATATCTTTGCTTAATTCAAATTGAGAATCCAAGCTTAAACGAGGTTTCAATTTCACTATTCGTTGGGGAAACGACCCGGTGATCATAATTACCACCCGTTTTAATATACGTATTTATATCTTTTTTATATATTATATCTTGTAAGTCTTTTGACTTTACCTTGTAAGGTGAAATAGTTGGAATTTACCTAAGTAGTATTATTATTATATATTTTATAGGTACGTAAAACTACTATCAGTTACTTTTTCAAAGAGCACTGCAGCAACTTTAACGTGCTAAACCACATCGATGGATCGACGTCCACATCTGATCCACCAACCACGAATGGAATCACGGCTGACTTCCATCGGAAAATCATGGACTTTCTTACCTTTTCTCCAACTCGGAAAAGATGATCAGCACCAACCCCTGCTTCGGCTTAAAGCCGCCTGGACCCACCGAAAAACCATCTTCCAAGAAAACAAAAGGACACTTACCTGCTTAAAAGTGTGAACTACTTGTCATACAAATGGGAGACGACACACAGACACCTGACTCTCCCAAGATTGATTTCCCCCTCCATTATCACTCTTCCTACTGACCTTGGCATCGACCATGGATTATGACGAGATTGTCTATGGGGGTCGGTGTTGGTGTGGGGATCCTATGTCAATACAACGGCCTAAGTGAAAAATACGGAAGCCTTGCTCAAAGAATTGCTCACAAAGATCCCTTTCCTGACCTAGCAACTGTTCGCACCATGGTCACGACTGAGGAGATGCGTCTCCGGTCTAAGCAATCGATATTCTCTACCTCCACTACATCAAGCTCACCACAAGTGCTTCCTTGCTACAAATCCAACCCACGGATTCAGACAACCCGCAACAATCGGATCGCGATGCCCTTAATGAAAAAAAAGAACCAAGACCGAGATCTGCCGCAACTTTGGCCGAGGTTATTTGCCGCTAGGGAATGAAATGTCGTTTCATCATAAGCCTCTCCAAAAGGCACCACAACCCACCGCCCGAACTCATCTCGAACATAAACTCGCTCATGCAACAAAGGGCCTGGGACACACTGGACTTAATCAGTCCAGCCAACAATACCTTTTATCCCTCATACAAGGCGCCAACAAAAACTATTTGGCCCAGTATGGCTATCCATTTCGAAGGTGTCAGCCAACCAGTTTCAACATAACAACACAATCAGCGGCATAAGGCCCAATGCCCCTCCAGATTTCAACAAACTCAAAGACCAACACCATCCTACGTTCTGGTTCAATGTACCACCAGCAGGCCCTCCTACTCAGGCTGCTGTATCAAAACCAAGCTGCCTCCTCGTGTCGACTATCAAGAGACACAACGCCACATGCCTTTTAAAACTTTGACCTTACTGGATCCCGCTAACATCAAATTGGAACCAGGATACTGGTGCAGGATCATCACCCCTTAACTCTTCAGTTAATAATCTTAGTACTATTTTTAATTCTCGCATATATCCATCTGTTCTTGTTGGTGACGAGAAATCTATTCTTGTCACCAACACGGGCCATAGCACGCTACCAACTCCCTACCGTACACTTCACTTAAATAATGTTCTCATTACACCCAATATGTCAAAAACGTAAATTTTTGTACGTCAAATCGTTCGTGAGAAAATAAATGTACAATTGAATTTGACTAGTTTGGTTTTTTTCTGTTAAAGGATTCTGGATGGTGATAGCGTTTGATGGGGGGGATTGTAGACCCGTCAAATCTCCTCAGATTTGACAAGCAACGGGTGACCTTATCCAGTCACTCGCCATCGTACCTCAAGCTTTCTGGTGACAGCAAAACGTGGCACCAACGACTTAGTCATCCGGGAAGTGAAGTGCTACGTTCATTAGTTTCTAATAATTTAATTTCATGTAATAAGACACAGTCTTCCGTGCTTTGCCATGCTTGTCAGCTTGGCAAACACGTGAGGCTTCCTTTCTCACTTTTAGAAACTATTGTTAAGGCTCCTTTTGATATTATCCATTCTGATTTATGGACATCTCCTCTTACATGTTATCGTATAAATATTATGTCTTGTTTTCTTGATCATCTTCTATTCTCCACATTACTTAGGGTGTACCCTTTACTACATATGTCGATGTGTTGTCTAAATTATTCACTTTCGATCTTAGTTAAGAACCATTTTAGTTGTGACATTAAATCTTTGCAATGTGATCATGGAGGTGAGTTTGACAATACTGCCATTCACCAACTATTTGTGACCAATGGTATTTCCATTCGTTTCTCTTGTCCCAAGACTTCACAACAAAATGGAAAATCTGAACGAATGATACGCACCATCAACAACATGATTCGTACTTTAACTTTCCCACTCACCTGCCACCATACATTTTCGTTGAACCTCTTCACATGCCGCCTACCTCTTGAACATCTTACCCTCCATCGCCATCAACAATGAAATACCTCACACTCTGCGCCTTTTTAAAACAAAAAACACCGAACTATCGGATCTTTCGTGTTTTGGTTCCTTTGCCATCACTCATCTTCACACAAATCAAAACTTGAACCACGGGCTACATCCGCAAAGTTTTCGTGTATTCCGATCAAATCACCGCGGATATCGATGCTAGACTTAAACACGAACCAAATCATCTTAACCCGCATGTAACATTTGATGGAGACAAGTTTTCCATATGGATCTAGACTCCTCATGCTCACCCTCGACACATTTTGACACTTCACCCAACATCTACATCAAAACACATCATATCCAAACTCACTCTGCATCACCACTTCCACCACCACTATAACATCATACTGCTGCTTCCACCCAATCCACCACAGAGCCGCACTAACCGGCTCACCAAACACAAGAGTATAGCCACTTCCCACTACTCACCAAACGTCCAGCCACATCAACGCATCCACTGAAACAACTATTCCTACACACAACCACAATAATCCTACCTCGACTCACCCCATGGTCACTCGCTTTCGTGTCGGTACTAATCGTCCCACTTAACGTTTTAACTTACACGTGTCCACCATATCACCTATTCCTAAGTCCTATCCAATTACTTTTCGTGACCCAAATTGGTATCGTGCTATGCTTGATGAATATACTGCTTTAATTAAAAATAATACTTGGATTCTTGTGCCTCGGCCACCGGACGCGAACATTGTTCATTCTATGTGGCTTTTTTTCGCATAAGTAAAACGCTGATGTACCCTCAGTCGTACAAAGGCTGCTTCATTGATGCAAATGGTAGCCACTCACCTTGCAGTATTGGATGTGGATGAGACATTTATTCCGGTTGTCAAACAGGCTACTATTCGGACAGTACTCAGTCTAGCCATTTCCAAACATTGGCCGGTTCACCAGCTTGATGTCAAGAATGCCTTTTTACATGGATCGTTATCAGAGACTGTATACATGCACCAACCTCCTGGTTTCCGGGATCCGCAACATCCAGATCATGTTGCCTCTCCATAGATCTCTTTTATGGGCTTAAAACATGCCCCTTAGGACCTGGTTTCAGAGATTTGCCGGCTCTATGTTGCTCGGGTTGGGTTTCATCAAATCGATGTGACTCATCACGTCTTTATCTACAGACTAGGGGAAACAATGCTTACTTGCTTTTATAAATGTTTTGATGATATTAGTTTTGACTGCAACTTCTTACTGACTGTTACAGCAATTATCACTGTCTCTTCATAGCAGAGTTCTCCATGACTGATTTGGGCTCACATAATTATTCTTAGTGCATTTTTGTGACTCGTAATGCTTCGGGGATGTTTCTATCTCAACAAAAGTATGCGACTGAGGTTCTTGATCGGGCTGGTATGCTTAATTGTAAACCGTGTCGTACACCTGTTGACACGGACTCCAAACTTTCTGCAGATGGTGCTCCTATTTCTGACTCTACATTATATCGCAGCCTAGCTGGGGCCTTACAGTATCTCACCTTTACCCGGCCTGACATTTCATATGTTGTTCAGCAGGTCTGTCTCTTTATGCATGACCCCCGAGAGCCTCATCTCTCTGCTCTCAAGAGGATCTTACGGTATGTGCGTGGCACCTTGTCCTATGGATTACAGCTTTATTCCTCTACGACGTCATCTTTAGTGGCTTACTCAGATGCGGATTGGGCGGGTTGTCCCACTACTCGTCGATCAACCTCTGGTTATTGTGTTTTTCTTGGCAACAATCTTCTCTCCTGGTCATCGAAGCGCCAATTTACTCTCTCTCGATCTAGTACTGAGGCTGAGTATCGGGGTTTGCCAATCGGTTTTGCTGAAACTTGCTGGTTACGTAATCTATTACGTGAACTTCATACACCTCTAGCCACTGCTACACTTGTCTATTGTGACAATGTGAGTGCCGTCTATCTCTCTTCTAATCCCGTGCAACATCAACGCACGAAGCATATCGAGATTGACATTCACTTTGTTCGGGATCTTGTTGCTACCGGTGCTATACGGGTTCTACACGTCCCGTCACGTTATCAGTATGCGGATATCTTCACCAAAGGTTTACCTACTAGTTTATTTGATGAGTTTCGTACCAGTTTGAGCGTTCGTTCATCTCCCGCTCCAACTGCGGGGGGCTGTTAACAGTCTATACGGCCCATGGCCTTCTTTGTATTTGTATGTAACTAGGTTAGGCCCATTATGCATACTATATATGTATCCTATTGTATTCATCTCAATCAATATAAACGAATACACATTTACAGATATACGGTGACTAATTTTGTGGCGGGCAATTATTTTTCATTTATACGGTTTTTTTAAGAGTAACTTTACAAATGAATGACAACTTTTAACTAAAATAACTATAAGCAATAGCAATGCAAAACCACCAATATAATCCAACAACAAATTACCGTCTAAATTATTAATAGCGTAAATGGTTAGCATTTTTATTTTTTAAATTTTAGCATTAAATTGGTGTTTACAAGTTTAGTTAACTTTTCTTATAAACAATTTCAATAAAAGATATCATTATTAAAAGGCGGTTACTATACGGATGAAATAAGCTGTTACATATGTTTTAAATAAGACTTATATTTTTAGATTTTTTATTAATTTTCTATTTTTCCTTTTATAATAATTTTTTTTGTCTTAAATTTCACTTAGGCTCGGGCCAAGTCAGTGGGGAACCCTGTCGGGCTCCTTTATCCCCATAAAAAAGAATCGGTACTTTGAGAGTTTCCCTCATACGCTTAAAACATTCTCAGAATGCCCCGAGAGGGCATCCTTTCCTGTTTGCTGGGTGTTCACCGCGCGCAAGGCAAACAACACTCCACGCCACAGCCGGCCTGCAACAACATGAAAATATACGACAAATATAGTCAACACTAGCTACATACCGCATGTAAAAGGAATTGGTTCTGATTGAGCTTTCTTTTCTTATTAGTAGAAAAAAAATCTTAATATACTTTATAATGTAGTAAAATATATCCAAATCTGATAATCAAACGCAATTGTGAAATTTAATAAAAAAGAATGAAAGTCGTTTTCAATAGGAATTTTTGACTTCATGTCAATTACTTCCATTTGGACGTTCACATAACATTTGAGAATTATCCTCATGACATTACAGATTATTAGAAAAACGTAAGTAATACTCGTGAACAGAGGTAATTTATATGGTTGTTGATAATTAAAATGCCATTTCATTTCAAATCTATATGATATTGGGAAACAGATTTTTTTAAATATTCTAGAGCATGTGTTTTGCAAAAAAAAACACCTCACACCCCAAGCTGAAAAGTTGATACAAAACCATTCATCCGTTAGTAAAAGTCAACCATCATACATCATTAAGGACAAACGATTCGAATATATCGCCCCGTAGTACAACAAGTTTGCACTGTGAAGAGTGTTTAGGTCTTGTTATCGTCTCAGCCGGTATTAAATGGTGGTGAGTTAGTTGGTAACGAAAAAAATTAACCATAAAAAACGTCCCTCACGAATATGACCAAACACGTGTTGCACTATAACAAACAAATAGTTGCATCATTTCGTCCCTTAGGTATGTATGAAGGCTGATTTTTACTAATGGATGAATGGTTTTATACCAACTTTTAGGCCAAGGATGTGCGGTGTTTTTCTGAAAAACCACATGAATACATTTTGGACTTTCCTCAATATTCTAAAATGCAACTATTGTGACTGTCTAAATTGGCCTAAACAAGTTTAGTAGTGTTGCGCAAGTTTGCTAGAGCTTGATTGTGACACCATGTTTTGAGTATGTTTAGTCCAACCGTTAACATGACTTGATTTTCACGAAATGGTGGTTATGATAATCATGTGTTTAATGTGATCTTATGTGAGTTGGTTACAAATCCATTGAGCGTGATCGCTCATGGGTTTGAAGTTATGTTATGTTCACATTTTAGTAGACAATGTATAATGAGATAAAATTTTATGTGTGTACGTATTTATATGTATATGTATACGTATTTGGATGATAGGAATTCGCGAGAATAGAAATTTAGTTAGTAGATTCTAATATTATTAAGTTAGAAAATTAAAGTATGAAGTGAATTTATTTTTAAGTATTTAAAACTAGTTTATTTAGAAGGATGTCTAAATAAATAAAGGTTTTATAAAAATAACAAAATTAAAGGGTTTTTGTGTAAATAATAATAAAAAAAATAAGGGGATGTTTGTTCGGCCGGATATGAGAGAAAAAGGGGGAAGAAAAAACAAATTTTAGTCCAACTATAACTCTAATTAGGTAATTGTCTAAATCTATTTCCCTTCACTATAAATACAAACCCCTCACCCTTATTTTTTTAAGAACCGGTCGAACCAAGGAAGAAAGAAAAAAAAGATTTTTTTTATTCAAGATCAAATTGGTGATTTGAGGTTTCAAGAATTAAGGATCAATGTATGTTTAAAAACTTTAATTGTTTTAATTTTCTTTTTAATTCATGTAACAATAAAGTGATGGATAAATTTGGGTTTCATAAAATCTGTAAATTAATGATGTTAAACTTAATTAGAAGTGTTTAGGGTTTAATTAGAATCATATTGATGTATTCGGTTAGAGTTATAACTCGATAAAATTAAATTTAGGGTTGAGCAGAATTTTGAGTCATCTTGTTCGAATGTTATCTCATGATTGGTAACGAGATTTTTGATGAATCTTATATCTATTGATAAATTCAGCGAGTCTAGTTTCCAGAAAATCCGGCCTCGAAATTTTGAAGGTCGGGAAGTCATTCAAATGTTGGTTACACTAAAAGTTGTCAGATCAGTAAATACGGGTCAGATTTAGGTCATGTTTGTGAGGGTAAAACCTATACTTAAAAGTGTAATTAAGCTTAGCTCTTCTACAGTAGTTAAGTTCCATATGTCTAAGGATAATCCTGTAAAAATTAGCATCTTAAAGCATGTCTAAGTATGGTAGTTAGAGTGATATATTTTGGTGTGCAATCAGATCCGAATTAGGACAGTTTTGAAGTTTGATTTTATTTGAGGTAGTTACACATGTAAGTAATACTTGAGAATCACAAGGTAGTTAATATACTCATAAATGAACATGGGTGATTTTTGGTATAATTTAATAAAGATCATTATAAGTAAGGGTTTTGGTACGTAAGGAGACACTAAAACTCTAGCAATTCTGAGTTAAATTGTAAGTAGCTAGTGTTAAGTGTTATAAGATGGTTAAGGTTGGGCCATTGTGTTCGGGGTGACCCATATGTTAACTAAACCCTTAGACATACATCATATGTGTTGTTCCATGGAAAGAGCTTTAGCTTGGTCCGCAGCGTGTAACCATGTTATTTATTTTGTATAGTCGCGTGTAGAGATTTGGAAGCTGCGTTTGAGTATCCAGGTGAGTTTCATAGTCCCATTTTACTATGTTTTCTTGGGATGGAAGTGATGCAAAATATGTTTCAAAATGTTTTGATTCTGTGATTATATGGTTCAAGTTACACATGGACATTTAAGTAGCTATTATATGTTATGTGATGCATGTTGTATGATGTTGCATTGTTCTTCGCCTACTTTGTGGGCAAAAGGTTTTGCCTACTTGGTGTGGGTATGAACCTGTGTGTGTGATACGGTACCAAGAGTCTGTTCCGTCCCAATTGAGATTCTTAGTTGCATGAATGCTAGCATGTATAATAGCCAGCTTATTTGTCCTGCCATGTTTTTTTTTATAATCACAGTAATTGATTTAAATCTTGTATTGGTGTCGTAAAACCTATGACTCTCACCAACCATTGTGTTGACGTTTTAAGCATCATTTTCAGGTGAGCGTTATGATGGTGTTGAAGTAAATAAAAGTGGCTAGAGAGACCATTAGGCTGCATTGGAAGTTCCCGTTTGATTTCGTTTCGTATTTTGTTGCATGAATTCTCGAATGTTTTTATTAAGTTTGTGAGACACTGTCTTTGTATTGATGAGACCTTTTTTTTCATTAATACAAGATGCCGTTCTTTTGTTTTCGGTATTGTCATGACACATCGTGTCATTTTATATTAGTTATGCATTTAGTGATTCTCTATTGTTGACACCATTATGTTATAATGATATCCATGATGTTACATCTCGTTTTTCCGCCTTAACGGGGTGTGACACTTGAGCTCAGCTCGTTTCGAGCCGTATAATTTAATTCTAGCCGTATGATTTAATTCTAGCTCAACTGAAAATACACATTTGTCATTGGTTTAAGAAGTCATTGAGAATTATCACAAAATGACTTTCAATCACTAAATGCTTTTTTGTCAAATGTCGACATGTATTTTTGTTCATGTTCACATTTAAAGTTGTTTAAAGTTTATGCTGTTAAGAACTTCAAACTTATTTCTAATCTTTAATGTTCTTAATTCAACATGAACCAAACAAAGTTCGTTTTTTCCGTTTACTTTTTGTTTGTTTATATTTGTCTAGCTGAGATTTTAATTATTATTTGCCCTAATAAAGTTTATACAAATTCCCATTGGCTGACGATGTTCACCTATGCCGACTATTCTGTGCTATCCAAAAGAGGAATCCCTTGGATTATCGGCTCGCAAATTTCGATATAGAACAAATATACCCAAAAAAAAAATAAAAATTATATCAAATAACAACAATACATAAGGATAAATTACTACTTTCCAATGTAAACTTATCCACTTATACATCTTTTTCACCTTCACAAATAATAATACTCAATAATGAAAAGACAGATACGAAATTAATGCTTAATGATGATATTGCTCGATATATGTCTTTAATGAATTGAGCAGATGCGGGAGCAAATGATGCAGGTCTACTTGAGGATGGAAATTTTGATTGCTATGATGGATACGAGGATCGGGTTTATGATTTACCTAAGGCGCAACAGGCTTTTTGTGATCAGTTTGACATATGTCTTTGTAGTCGGGTTATGAAGTAATGCTTGTGTAGGTGTTATTTCATTTTTGTTAGTTTATAAAATTGACATATTTGTTTTATAATATGTTGGGTTTGAAGCACAATATGTGCTTTTGTTAACCTTTTATCTAAAAAAAATATGTGCTTTTATTTGCTTATGTTATGGGCTGTGATAAGGGATTTCGGTGTCATTATATATACTTAAATTTTTTTGCGGTTTACCCAGGAAAATTAAATGATAATGCGCTAAATTTTCTACATTAAACATTTGTTCAATGCATTTAAAGAGAACGTTTTCTGATGTAAATGTTACGTATGGTTAAAGAGGAATGCTACACTCACACCTTTTTTACATAAAAAAATTCACACCCACATGTGTAAGTTAATTATTGGGAGTGAAAGTAAGAAAGAGAAAATTTAATACAATTTTATTGGTCCACGTCACTTGCCACATGTGGGTGTGGGTTTTTTATGTAAAAAATGTGTGAGTGTAGCATTCCTCATGGTTAAATAGCATTCTAATTTTGAGAAATTTGTTTTTTACAGTAACGATCATTCTAAGGAGTTTGACATCAATAAATACCAACTTCTGAATGATTACTCGCCCGTTTGCTAACGTTGTAATCATTCAGGTAACAGGGACTAATGTACTCGGGCCGGACCTAGAGTGGTTTCCGTGAACCACAATTTATATGCAAACGGGCGAGTATTGTCAAAACTCGTTTCAAAAGTTAGGGAAATAACCTACTTTTAATTGTAGCCACCTTCGAACTCGACTCACTTATATCAGGTTTCGGTTTTCCACACAAGTTCTTCGGTTAGGCTATGTGCAATGGAGGGTGAGGACCTCACCTCCAATCCCCTATCGAGGTTGCCTTCCCCTCATGCGCGAGCAACGAAAAAAGGTCAAAAGTAGTAGTGAGGGTGCTCATCATTTGGGTGTCGTGTTTTTGTGGGCCTTAATAGGTGTTTTTATTATTATCTATTTGATTTGTATATGTAAGGTAGTCTGTAGATGATGTTCGTACAAAATATGTATTTTCAATATTGGTGACCATAAAAAGTAAAAAATAATGATAACGGTGATGTGGTGAATGGTGATGTAACGTTAACTTGAAGGTTAGAGAGGGATGATGACCATTGTGTCGAACATTATTGCAAGTCATCAACTAGCAGAGTATCATTAAAGCACTACAGTCTACAAGAAGTGGCAGTTTCATTTTCTTTGTTATATACTACTGCAACTTCACATGAATTTCTGTTCATCGTCTTTTAAAATATTGAATGTCAAGATACATATGATATACGACGCGTTTTAATTTCTTGTCATCTAGAGAAACTTGCTCTTGTTTGTGACACTTCAAAGTATTGCATTGTTGCACGACTCTTCTTTTCATTTACTGTGAAAAAGACGTACGTATATAATATGTTTGGGGTTCAAACTAGTTAAAATGGAATTTTATCATTAGCTTGTTATGTTAAGTATATCACATGTAACAAGTAATTTCAAACCTGTTAGCAATTTCTTTGTAAAATCGTCTACAGCAAAACCATAGTAAAACAGTTGGAAAACGCTCCGTTGCAATAACGGTTGCTACAAAATTTCTTTCCCAAGAAATTATAACTATTGCAAAGTCTTTTCCCCGTTAGAAATCCGTTGCTTTACTTTTTGCGTGGAGCAGTTTTGCTACTGCTGGCATCCGTTAATTTGCAACCGAGTAGAATCGTAACATTAGGGAAATTGTGTTAACATAAGCTAAAATCTATAAAAATTTCATTTGCATGCAGTTAAATTCACATCTTCTTTTTTTCTTTATGAAATTATTGTTATACTCTCTCCGTCTCAAAATTATTGTCCCCCGACAAAAAACTAACAGTTTAAAAAAAGTGCATTTATTATTAGACGTGCGCAAACCGGTTAACCAGTTCGGTTCGGTTTCAGTCAAACAGGAACCTGTTTCGGTCAACAAACCAGTCGAAACCAGTTTGGGAAAAACCAGAGCCGGTTTGAAACCGGTTTGTGGTGCGGTTTGAGTCGAACCGGTCCCACCGGTTTGGAACCAGTTTGGAACCGGTTAACCACCCAAACCAGTTTGGATTTTTTTTTCTTTTTTCGTTGTTTTGTACACTATAAACGGAATAAACTTCAACTTTTATTTAATAGAAAAACCCAAATACATCAGAAACGAAATACATTAGAAAGGAAATACAACACAATGCAATGAAATTTAAAATACAGCATCAACAACATAATGCAAGCGAATTAAAAATACAACATGCTAATCGAAAATTAGTACTCATCTTCGGCTTCTTCGCTGCTCACCATATAATCATATCGTGGTCCTCCCGGAGACATAGTGCCTTCGCTGCTAGCATCTAGTGCAATTTCTTCATCGGATAGTGGAATGGCTTCATTTTGTTGCACCTCGTCATCAAAGACACCTTC
>BQNB010129135.1:1779-19166 GCA_026074375.1 Tanacetum coccineum
TTTTTCGGTTTTAAGTCGGGTACGAATACCCGGTATATTGTAAGTACTATATATAGCCTCTTCCAACTTTGGAAGAGGTAAGCTAGTCATAAATTCATTTACAAAAGAAAACACTTTCTCTCTCTAGAATATTCTCTCTCAAGTGTTTCTCTCTCTAGAAACTAGCCCGATCCAAGAATCGACCCCGTGTTATGATATAGGATATACCACAATAATGTAAGAGAGATAAGTTGGTATTATGAAACAACAAGGTACATAACGGGATTGCCTTTGTATTATATCATAAACAACTTGCCTTTTTACTGTACATAATCAAGATTTGACAAGTGTTTTTATTTATACCACACATCCCATGGCTAGGTTAAAGCTATAACTAGTCTAATACATTGTTGATTTTGAGCCTGTAGATGGCATCTTAAAGATCCTCCTGACCTGTTTGGTGACGAGATTGGATTTCCTCAATGATTTGTTCAAGATCGGAAATTCTAAAGTGAGCAAAAGCAATCTTATCTCTTTGTCCTAATTGCTTCCTTTGAAGTTTGGTAATCTGAGAACGGACTCTCTTAAGTTCGGTCTTTAGTTCGTTACCATCTTTTTGTATGATCATCCTATCATTAATATGTCCTTCTTCCATTTTCTCAACGCGGTGAAAAGAGAGTTCTTCTAAGTAATTCAAAATATCTTTGATTTGTTTCTCATGATGCTTCAGATGCATCTTAATTGAACTTTTTCCTATTTCAAATATTTGAGGTGGGGTAGGAGTATAAACTGAGAAAGATGGTGATACCAAATCACAGGTTTGATTCCGAGATGGATTAGTAGAAGAGAGTGATGGAAGACAGGTTTGCTTCTTAGATGGTAATAGTTCCTCAGGAACAAAGAAATATCGGGGGTCAAATAGTAGTGATGGTGGTAATACTAGAGATGGAGTTAAAACAGTCTGTGGAGTAATAGGAGCTGGTGGTGAAACAAGTGATTCCTTAGCATAAAATGATTGTACGTCCTTCAAATAAAGATTATTGTAGAAAGGTGAGGATACTGGTGGGATCATATTATCCTTAGAGTTTTCCGAAGAGTTAAAAGAACTGCTTCCCGATGAAGCTGGGAAATAATCCGATGAGACCGAAGTATAGTTAAGAATATTCATAGAGGAAAAAGCATCCTCAATATCAGAAGTAGAGTGGTTGGGAGAAGACATCGTTCTGTTAACAACCCAGTCGTAAATAACATAAATTATATATATAATAATATAGTAGTTATGCATATTTACATACTTTTTTGAGAATGCAGTGGCACAGAAGACTTTATTTGGCTAACACAAAAAAAGTAGTTATAGTTAAGGTTTTAACCTTGTTCTCTATAATCATGGCTCTGATACCAATCTGTAACACCCCTATTTTTTATACATATAGCAGCGGAAACTAATCTGGGGTATTACTTCATAGTACAACAATCATAATCATAGAAAACGACCCATAAAGAGACATTTTGGAAAAATTTGTTATCATTCATTTATTCATCAGAGTTTTTACAAAAGAGATGTCCTAAAATCTAGTAACAAAAGTTTGAAGGATAACAGTTAGCCATCTTCAAGTCCATGCCACTCCGTGCCATAGTTTGCTCAATTACCTGAGATAAACATGCTAAAAAGTCAACAAAAAGGTTGAGTGAAATTCATAGGTTTATGATAAATAGTATGAATACAAGTCATCATAAGTGATAATTGTAATGAGTACAATTATTATAAAAGCAGTGTTTATAGTATTGTGTCTAATCTCATGGCACACAAACTGACTGGTGTATATATATACCAAAATTGATGTGATATATATAAATATATATAGATAATGGCCCCCGGTGTAGGTAATTGCCATATACCTATGAGATTTAAATATAGTGCGTTTGGTTAACTATCCGGCTAACACAAACGGGATTCGTCAATCCCAATAGATCTATTCACAATATTCGCGTTTACTCGCAAGTGATTAATGGTCCATGATAGTGGGGTCTTTTACAATAAAGGGACTTAGATCACAAGCAATAATATATTATGATAGCATACATTTAGAAAACACTTGTATTCATAGTTTATAGCATGTATCCCCCTCACGGGTTTATGAAAACATTCAAGAGATTTAAAAGTGAGGCTATGAACTCACCTTGATAAGGTAGTTTGATTGATGACAAAAGTTAATCAAATGAAAGTGCGTCCGTATGGTAGTACGATGTTATCTACTCAGGCGGAAAGTATATCAAGTGAAAGGAAAACAGCTTCGTCACGCAACCTGAGGTAATATGTCAAGTCTTAGTTTGATTGTTTGTATTTCAAAACTTCATAAAGTTTAATGTATATCTTTGATTTATTAATTTATGGAGTATTGTATCACTGTTCGGGCTATCATAATTCAGAGGTCATGTAGTATCGTTTGAGGAGTCAGGGCACTTTAAATCGTAAACCCAGCAAACTCATCAAGACAAAAACTTAATGAAACCCTTTATATGAAATTCCCTAGTAACGTGATACGATAAGATTTTAAGTTTCTTCAAAAGCTAGTTGATGATAAATTATGTTTACTATAAAACGTAATTGATTTATAATGTGACGATAGGTGATTAATAATGACAAAAGTGTCAGGTGTTTAATAAAATCAAGTTCTATAATATTAATATATATTTTTATAATTTATATAAAAATATAATATTTTATTAAGTTTGCAAAAATGGCAGAATATACCCTCGGATTATAAACTTTTTCAAGTTTAGTCTTTATGTATAAAGTATATACAATTTAAACCTTTAACTTTGAAACTTGGCAAAATAGGTCCTTATAGTTATAAGTTTGAAATAATGACATTTTCAGGCCTTGTACTTGATAATTTCAAAAAGTTACAATATATGCCCTTTTGTATGAGAATATTTACAAATTTAGTCCAAATATACATGCAAGCTTATTTTATGATTCCAAAAGTAATTTGCAGGTTATAGCTTATTAAGATAAGCTAAAATAAGATGTTTTAGCGTAACGAAAGTTTAGAATAATGATTCGTTAGGCTAGAAATCAAAACGGGTCAAATTAGGGTTTAATAATGAAAACGCCTAAGTTTTTAACTCAAACCTTTTTAAAACTTAATAAATAGCTTATAGTATTGTTAGATAAGCTTATTAGAATAGCTTATTACAACATTTTATGATTATAGTTTATAGATTAAAAGAAAACATGAATTTAGGGTTTCATGAATTCGGTTTGGATCAAAAGTGAACAACGAGTGGGTTTTAAGCTAAAAGCTTTTAACAATGGTATAATTATGATCATATGAACATTATAAGAGTATTGAAACAGAAATGGAGCTTATGGAACCTGAGTTCGAGCTTAACGATTTGAAAACGGGTCGTATAGGGACTTTTGCACTAGTACGCCTAGATCACTACCTCGGGGCTTCAAGACTTAGCTTCTTTCTATTCTTGGGATTCTTATAACTCCTCTTGATCAGACTTGGAACTCCATTGATGATTTAGAAGTGAATATGAAGGTGTGAGTTGAAATGAATGGGTTTGTCCCCTTTTTATAGTGTTCAAAGACCCTTGGAGGCCAAGGAGACTTAGTGCCCAAGCTTAGGACATGTGTTAGCAGCTAGGAGATGAGTCTTGAGGTCTATGAGAGTAGCTAGGAGTGTTGGCAAAAATTTAGGGAGGTGATGAAAAAATTATAGATGTGTGTGGGTGTATGGTTCAGCCGTGTGTGTTACCACACAAATGAAACAAGGTGAGGAGTTTGGCCAACTGAATGAGGCAAGTAATTCACTCAAGGGTGCTGTAAGCAGCTTGTATACCCACATAGCTTAGTCATTGTGTGTGTGGGTGCTTGGATGGTTTTAAATTGGTATAAATAAAGAAAATGGATCGCGGTTAAAACTAATCGGGTAGAGTTTTTGTTGTTTTGTTTCATGTGTAATGGAGAAATAAGTAATGGGATTTTGAAATTTGATGTGTGCTATTATGAGTTTACAACTTAATTTTGATTAGTGGTAATAAGTGGGTAAAAACAAATAAATGGGTCGTATGGGTTTAGGAAACTATCTCGTATTAAGGATTTCTTGTTTAAATGTCATGTATATTCATGAATGATAAAGTAAATGAATGTAATGTAGTGCATTGCTTATGTGTAGACTTGTACTTAATAGTTTGTTAAAGAAGATTGCTTAGGAAAACAGAGGTAAAAACGGCTATCTTGAATAATGTGCCATTAAGACTTGCATATTGAGCAATTAAAAGGCCTTTTACTATTTTGGAGGGAATTCAATATTTATCAAAAAGAGATGCTAAGATACTTGTAAATGAGCCCTAGTTCTTGTACATTCGCTTTAAGAAGTTTACATTACATAGAAATTATGTGTTTAGCGGCATAATAGATAACTTTAGAGTTTCATTGATAAGATAGTCAAACAAAACTACTATTAAATGAATAGCGTACGTTTATAAATGATATAGAAGTATAATGACGTGACATGTTATGATATTGGATTGACATATATATAGATAGAAACTTCATAATAGTAGTTCCGTAGCTCGTTAACGTTTAGAGATAGCAAGTTACGATGTAAATCGATGATAATAGTAATAGCAATTGTTACGTTTTCATTATAAGATAATAGTAATGCAAGTTACGTTGCATTATGAATTTAAAGCAAGAAATATATTCCCCAGTAAAAAAAGGTGGTTTCTTATTCAATAGATAGATAGTACATGTATAAGACGGAAATTATCATTGTGATGAAAGTTACAGGTTGTTATAGTCCCCCAACCTTACAGAAATATCATCCCGAGATTTAGTTGAATGATAGAGTGTAAATGTTTAGAGATTCATTCATATGAAAGCAATATGAAGTAAGGGATTTGTTCGTACAAACGGATTACAGATTGAAAGAATGTTCTTCGTACGGTATGTCCTGATCCTTAAGCCTACTTATATAGGTAATCTTGGTCCTTAAACAAAAAGAGGCCCTCCCACAAAACTCTGTAATAAGCAATTTATCAATTCATAGTTTGGTGGTGTTCTAATATTCCTATCTTCAAACGAAAAATGTGCTTCCTAATTAAGTTTTGATAAGACAATTATAAATCATCTAAGCAACATATAATTTAATATATGGTGATGTATCGGAAGAATGATATGAATTTCAAAATCATAATAAGCGACTGGAAGAATAATGAAGACAATTAATTTCACAGATGCCCAGATTATCATTCGAGGAGCTTTGTTGTTGCATTATAAGTGTGACAAAGGAATGATGCGTAGTATTCAGAAGATGAAAATAATAGAACAAATTGGTGATTGACAAAGATGTTAAATTTTGTATATCATAAGACACAATGTTTAACGCGATTTAACACCTTAATTATTTCATGATAACTTAATCTTACATATCTTACATATCGTACATCATTCCAAACATTACAAGTTTTGATACTTATGCTACGTGTCTCGTGGTAGGATTTTAGATAAAAGTAATAAATGACAGGGATAGTAGCTTGGTGTTTGAGGTTTTTAAGCTTATGAAGTGGGTTTCAAAATATTCTTTATATATAACTAGTGGCGAACCTGAGTATCCTCAGAATAGCTTCTAGTAGAAATCCAAATGCAAATAGAAGCAATCTATCTCTTAGTAAAGTAGCTCCCCGAGTGTGTCCCCTGGTTGTTTGCGCTTTGAGCAAGTTAAAATTTCATAATAGCCCTTTTTCTCCACGGGCATTACAATTTACAATACTTGTTGTAGTTTATTTCAAGTGGTGTTGGTCTTTGTTTCTGCATTTCTTTCAGAGTCAGATGACTACCCTGTTACAAGATCGACACTTGACAGTCGCAAGGTCCTATGTCATGTTCATGTTCAGGTGCATCTTTCACTCAAGGGGACTGATTTCTATCTAATAAAAAACGCCCATTGTGGCACATAAGTCCTGAAGGTTCCTTGTCTTTTATTCTGCTGTTGGTGGTAATCATTGTTACAGTTGTTATTGTTATAGTTATTCTGATAGTTGTTGTTGTTGATGATGTTTCCCTTATCCTTAAACTTTCGTTTGTGATAATTGGTTTCTTGCACAAAATTATGCTTTATTATCTAATCCATTATCCTCTGGGCTATGGTGGTGGCTTCCTCCAAATTTTGAGGCTTCGAGGCAGTAACATTTCCTTCAATACTTCTGGGTAATCTTACACAGATAGAAGACTCCCATGAGTTTTCTCTAGAATTTCTTGCCACAGTTTGTGCAGAAAAATTGCCCAATTCTCTGGAATCTTCTAAATGTAAGTCTTTAATCATTATTCCTTTCACGGCAAGTTGTAAAATTCCGTAGTTCCAATTTCCCAGACTTTTAGTTTGAGGGCAAACATATATGTCATAAAGTCTCTTTTAATTCAGTCTAGTGATTTGATTAGCTTGATCTATTCCCATAGGTTGGGCGTATGTATTCCACCAAGACAAGGCATCATCAATCAGAGTACTAGTAGCAAATGTCACTTTGGGGATTTCTTCAGAACAATTCTGCTTAAGATATAATACAAAGATTGGATTCGTGCAAACCAGCTGGATAAGGCCAACTGCTCATTCGTTACCAGTGCTATAGAAAGGATGGCAGCTTATGAACCTTATAGTTTCCCATATTTCTGCTACAGAGAGTTTCCAGTATGACCGTTGTTCCATTTAGGATACTAGTATATTTCTTGGTTGCAGCTATGTTGTGCCTTCTAAGAGCCGAGGTGTAACAGCTAGTCAGCAACCATTTATCTAATGGCATCTTGGGGATTCAATGGCCGTAGCTTTCATAGATTATGTGACGTCCTTTTGGGAGGCATTCTGTCAACATAAGATCACACTTACTAAGAATTACGATCACAGAGTTTTGAAAGGTTAATGACTTAAAAATGTGATGCTTAAATGCTAAAAGAGTATGCTTATAATTTTGAACTTTAGCACTTATCAGCACCAAAGGATATGGTAGATTCTTAATGAAGAAGACAGAATAAGATGCATATGATGATGATGAAACGAAGATGAAATAATGTAAATGAGAGAAAAGTTGGTATTATTAAACAACAAGTTACATAAACATGAATTGCCTTTGAATTAAATCATAAACAACATGCCTTGTTTACTGTACATAGTCAAAGTTTGACAAGTGTTTTTATTTATACCTTACACATCCCGATGGCTAGGTTTAAAAGCAAAACTAGTCTAAAATAGTTTGTTGATTTTGAGCCTGTAGATGGCATCCTAAAGATCCTCCTGACCAGTTTGGTGACGAGCTTGGATTTCCTTAATGATTTGTTCGAGATCGGAAATTCTAAAGTGATCAAAGCAATCTATCTCTTAGTCCTAATTATTCTTTTAAAGTTGGTAACTGAGAAACGGACTCTCATAATATCGGATCTTTAGGGTTTCTTTACCAATCTTTTTGATGTAATGATCACCAATCATTAAAATGCCCTTCTCTAATTCTCACGCTGTGAAGAAGAGAGTTCTTCTAATAATTCAAAATATCTTGTGATTCTTGTTTCTCATGATGCTTATCCGCTGATCTTAATAGAAACTTTTTTTCTATTTCAATATTGAGTGGGTCGGAGTATATACTGAGAAAGATGGTGAACAAATCACATGGATTGGATTCCGAGATGTATTAGTAGAAAGAGAGTGATGGAAGACATTGTTTGCTTCTTAGAGAGGTACATAGTTCCTCAGGAATAGAAATGAAATATCAGGAGGTCAAATAGTAGTGGATGGTGTAATACTAGAATGGAGTTAAAACAGTCCTGTTGGAGAATAGTAGCATGTGGTGAAACAAGTGATACCTTAGCATAAAATGAAAAGTAACGTTTCCTTCAAATAAAGATTAAGTAGAAAGGTGATAGATACTGGATGGATCATAATATCCTATACAGATGTTTTCCTGTGAAGAGTTAAAAGCACTGCGTTCCCCGATGAAGTCTGAGGGAAATATCCGATGAGAGTACCGAAGTATAGTTAAGAATATTCCATAGAGGAAAAAGCATTCCATCAATAATCAGAAGTATAGTGGTATTGGGAGAATACACCGTTCTGTTAACAACCCAGTCGTAAATAACAATAAATTATATATAAAATATATATAAGTCTCTATTGCAAGATTTACATACTTTTTGGAAGAATGCAGTTTGCTACAGAAAAGACATTATCTATGTAATGGCTAACACAAAAAAGTAGTTATAGTTAAGTTTTTAAAACCTTGTTCTCTATAATCATGGTCTGATACAATTCTGAACACCCCAATTTTTTATACATATAGCAGCGGAAACTATCTGGGGTATTACTTCAAAGTACAATAAAACAATCATAATCATATAGAGAAACGACCCATAAAGAGACATTTGAGGCAAAAATTTGTTCTCAATCATATTATTCATCATATATTATTAACAAAAGAGATGTCCTAGAAATCTAGTAACAAAAGTTTGCGAAGGATAATAGTATATCCAATCTATCAGAATTCCATGGCCACTCCGTGCCGATAGTTTGCTCAATTACCTGAGAAAACATGCTAAAAAAACAACAAAAAAGGTTGAGGAAATTCATAGTTGTTATGATAAAAGTATGAAAGACAAGTACATCATAAGTAGATGAATTGTAAATAGAGTACAATAATATAAAAAAGCATTGTTATATAGTATTCGTGTCTAAACTCAATGGCACACAAACTGACTGGTGCATATATAACCAAAATTAAATGTGAATATATATAAATAAAAATCGATAAGTGTCCCCGGTGTAGGAAAGTTATGCCATATACAAAGAGTAGAAGTAAAAATATAGTAGCGTTTGGTTAACTTATCCGTCTAACACATAACAGGATACGTGTCAATCCCAATAGACTATTCACAATATTTCGCGTTATACACGCAAAGGTAAAAATGTCCATGCTAGTGGAGGGTCTTTACAATAAAAGGGCACTTAGATCACAAGCAATAATATATTATGAAGCATAAGGGACATATTATAAAACAAGTGTATTCATGAGTATATAGCATATTATCCACCCTCACGGTTTATGAAACATTCAAGAGATTTAAAAGACGTCTATGAACTCACCTTGATAAGGTAGTTTGAAATGATTACAAAAGTATAATCAATGAAGGTAGCGTTCCTGTATGGTAATACGATTTAACTACTCAGACTTGACGACGATATCAATGTGAAAGGAAAACAGCTTTATCACGCAACCTGAGTAATATGTCAAGTCTTAGTCTAGATGTTTTGTATTCAAACTTCGATAAAGTTTTAATGTATACACTTATGATAAATAATTTAAGTAGTATTGTTAACACTGTTCGTTATATAGAGTTAGAGTCAATCATAATAATCAGAGGTCATGTAGTATCATTTGAGGAGTCAGGGCACTTTAAATCGTAAACCCAGCAAACTCATCAAGATAAAAACTTAATGAAACCCTTTATATGAAATTCCAAGTAAGTGATAACGATATAGTATTTTTTAATATTCCTTCAAAAGCATAGTTTATGATAAATTAATGTTATAATAAAAAACGATAATAATTTAAAATGCGACGATCGATGATAATAAAGACAATAGCGACGGGTGTTAATACAATCAAGTTCTTAACATATTAATATAATATTTCTTATAATATATCTATATAAAGAACTATAATAATTATTAAAGTTTGCAAAAAAGGCAGAATATACCTCTGGATTATAAACTTTTTCAAGTTTAGTCTTTATGTAAAAAAAGTATACACAAATATCAAAAACCATTAACTTGTGAAACTGGCAACAAAGGTCCTTTTAAAGTTTTAAAAGATAAGAAATAATGACATTTATATCATTGTCCCTTGTTAATTTGATAATTACAAAGTTACAATATATGCCCATTTGTATTAGATAAAAGATACAAATATAGTCCAAATAACATGCATAGCTTATTTTAATGATTCCAAAAAAACTTTGGCAGTTAATCTTATTAAGAAAAAGCTAAAATAAATGTTTTTAGCGTAACGAAAAGATTAGAATAAATTATTCGTTTAGGTCTAGAAATCAAAACGAGGTCAAATAGGGTTTAATAATGAAATGCCAAAGTGTATTTAACGTCAAAACCTTTTTAAAACTAATAAATAGCTTATAGTAACTGTTAGATAAGCTATTAGAATAGACTATATTACAACATTTTATGATTAATAGTTTATCGCAGATTAAAAGAAAACATGAATTTAGGTGTTCTATGAATTCGTATTGGATCAAAAGTGAACCCAAACCCCCAAAGTTGGGGGGTTTTAAGCAAAAGCTTTTAACAATTGATAAAATAATGATCATTATGAACATTAGTAATAGTATGTGAAACAGAAATGTGGCTTATGGAACCCGGAATTTCGAGCTTAACATTTTGAAAACGGGTCTATAGGGATCTTTCGCACTAGTACTCCTAGATCCCCTACCTCGGTCGTGGCTTCAAGACTTAGCATCTTTCTATTCTTGGATTCTTATAACACCTCTGATCAGACTTATGGAACTCCATTGATTAGTTAGAAAGTGAAATATGAAGTGTTTATGAGTTTGAAATGATGGGTTTTTATTTATTGAGTACCCTTTTTTATAGTGATTTTATGGAAAGACCCTTTGGAGGCCCACGGAGACTTTAGTGCCCTAACTTTAGACATGTGTTAGCAGCTAGAGATGAGTCTTAGAGATGTCTATCGAGAAGTATCTATAGAGTGTTGGCAAAAAATTTAGAGAGTGTGATGTTGAGTATGGTTTCAGCCGCGGTATAAACCACAAAGAGAACAAGGAATGAGGTGGCGCCACTAATGAGTGAGCAAGTATTGAGCGCACTTGATGGTGCATGTAAGCAGGCTTGTAGACCAATTTATCTTAGTCCATGGTTGTGTTATAGGGATCCCTGTTGGTTTTAAAATGGTTAGAAAAAGTAAAGAAAAGGTCGCTGGTTCAAAACTAGCTCGATTTACGTTTATTTGGTTTGTGTTTTCGTGTTAATGGAAGTAATAAGGATGGATTATGGAAATGTGATGTTGTAAATAGAGCCGAGGTGACACTGTCAGCAACTAGTTTTCTAATGGCAGCTTGAGTCATGGCCGGTGCTTCAGATGTTGACGTCCTTTTGGGAGGCATTCTATCAACATAAGATAACACGTAATAAGAATGACATCACAAGTTTTGAAAGGTAATACTTAAAAATGTGATGCTTAAAAATGCTTAAAGAGTAATGCTTATTTTTGAACTTTAAGCACTTATAAGCATCTAGAGGTTATGGTATGATTCATAATGATGAAGACGGAGATAATGATGCATATGATGATGGCGAAGATGATAATGTAAGAGAGATAAGTTGGTATTATGAAACAACAAGGTACATAACGGGATTGCCTTTGTATTATATCATAAACAACTTGCCTTTTTACTGTACATAGTCCAGATTTGACAAGTGTTTTTATTTATACCACACATCCCGTGGCTAGGTTAAAGCTATAACTAATCTAATAGTTTGTTGATTTTGAGCCTGTAGATGGCATCCTAAAGATCCTCCTGACCAGTTTGGTGACGAGCTTGGATTTCCTTAATGATTTTTTCGAGATCGGAAATTCTAAAGTAAGCAAAAGCAATCTTATCTCTTTGTCCTAATTGCTTCCTTTGAAGTTTGGTAATCTGAGAACGGACTCTCTTAAGTTCGGTCTTTAGTTCGTTACCATCTTTTTGTATGATCATCCTATCATTAATATGTCCTTCTTCCATTTTCTCAACCCGGTGAAAAGAGAGTTCTTTTAAGTAATTCAAAATATCTTCGATTTGTTTCTCATGATGCTTCAGATGCATCTTAATTAAACTTTTTTCCTATTTCAATAATTTGAGGTAGGGTAGGAGTATAAACTGAGAAAGATGGTGATACCAAATCACAGGTTTGATTCTGAGATGGATTAGTAGAAGAGAGTGATGGAAGACAGGTTTGCTTCTTAGATGGTAATAGTTCCTCAAGAACAAAGAAATATCGGGGGTCAAATAGTAGTGATGGTGGTAATACTGGAGATGGAGTTAAAACAGTCTGTGGAGTAATAGGAGCTGGTGGTGATTCAAGTGATTCCTTAGCATAAAATGCTTGTACGTCTTTCAAATAAGGATTATTGTAGAAAGGTGAGAATACTGGTGGGATCATATTATCCTTAGAGTTTTTCGAAGAGTTAAAAGAACTGCTTCCCGACGAAGCTAGGAAATAATCCGATGAGACCGAAGTATAGTTAAGAATATTCATAGAGGAAACAACATCCTCAATATCGGAAGTAGAGTGGTTGGGAGAAGACATCGTTCTGTTAACAACCCAGTCGTAAATAACATAAATTATATATATAATAATATAGTAGTTATGCATATTTACATACTTTTTTAAGAATGCAGTGGCACAGAAGACTTTCTTTGGCTAACACAAGAAAAGTAGTTATAGTTAAGGTTTTAACCGTGTTCCCTATAACCATGGCTCTGATACCAATCTGTAACACCCTCATTTTTTATAAATATAGTAGCGGAAACTAATCTGGGATATTACTTCATAGTACAACAGTCATAATCATAGAAAACGATTACTCATAGTACAGACGAAACATAAATCGTATAAGAAAACGACCCATAAATGAGACATTTTATGGAAAAATGTTGTATCATTGCATTTATTCATCAGAGTTTTTCTAACCACAAGAGATGCCCAATAAACTAGTAACAAGAAGTTTACTGAAGGATAAATAGTTAGCCATCTTCAAGTCCATGCCATCCGTGCCATGTTATGCATTCACTTACCTTGAGATTAACCATCTAAAAAATCAACAAAAATTGTTGATTTGTAAATTCATGAGTTTATGATAAAAGAGTATGAAGTACAAGTCATCATAAGTGATAATATGTAATGAGTACAATTATTATAAAAGCAGTGTTTATAGTATTGTGTCTAATCTCATGGCACACAAACTGACTGGTGAATTATAGATAAAACCAAAAATGTTGTGGCGATATATATAAATACATATATAACAAAAATGGCCGCCCGTGTAGGTAATATGCCATAGTACCTATGATATGTTAATAGTATGTTGCTGGTATGTGATTAACTATCCGACAGACTGTAACACAAACAAGGATTCCATCCAATCCATAGCATTCTATTCCCAATATATACGCGTTTACCGCAAGTGAATATGGTCCAAGATATTTAGTGGGTCTTTTAACAATAAAGGGTACTTAGATCACAAGCAATAATAAATTATGATAGCCTACATTTTAAAAAACATGTGTATTCATAGTTTTAAAAGCATGGTATTCCCCCTCACTGGGTTTAAGAAAACATTCAAGAGATTTAAAATGAACGTCAAATAGAACTCACCTTGATAAGGGTAGTTTGATGAATGACAAAAGTTAATCAAATGATAAGTGCGTCGCCCGTAATTGTAATATAACGATGTTAAACTACACAGACGGAAAAGTATATAAGTGAAAGGAAAACAGCTTCTATCACACAGCAACCTGAGGTATATATGTTCAAGTCTTACATTTGATGTTTTTGTATTCAAAAAACTTCGTAAATATTAAATTATGAACTTTTTGATTTATAATTAATGGAGTATTGTATGCACTGTTTCGTGTTGGCTATCATAATTCAAGTCATGTAGTAAATCATTTGATGAGTCAGGGCACATTAAATCGTAAACCCATCAAAACACATCAACAAAAACTTAATGAAACCCTTATTATATAGAAATTCCATAGAAATGTAGATACGATAAGATTTTACAGTTTCTTCCAAAAGCTAGTTTGCCTGATAAATTATTTTTAATATAACACGTAATTGATTATAATGCGAAACGATCGAAGTGATTATAGTAAAAAAGACAAATTGTGTCGGGTGTTTAATAAAATCAAGTTCTATAATATTAATATATATTTTTATAATTTATATAAAAATATAATATTTTATTAAGTTTGCAAAAATGGCAGAATATACCCTCGGATTATAAACTTTTTCAAGTTTAGTCCTTTATGTATAAAGTATATACAATTTAAACCTTTAACTTTGAAACTTGGCAAAATAGGTCCTTATAGTTATAACTTTGAAATAATGACATTTTCAGCCCTTGTACTTGATAATTTCAAAAAGTTACAATATATGCCCTTTTGCATGAAAATATTTACAAATTTAGTCCAAAATTACATGCAAGCTTATTTTATGATTCCAAAAGTAATTTGCAGGTTATAGCTTATTAAGATAAGCTAAAATAAGATGTTTTAGCGTAACGAAAGTTTAGAATAATGATTCGTTAGGCTAGAAATCAAAACGGGTCGAATTAGGGTTTAATAATGAAAACGCCTAAGTTTTTAACTCAAACCTTTTTAAGACTTAATAAAATGCTTATAGTATTGTTAGATAAGCTTATTAGAATAGCTTATAACAACATTTTATGATTATAGTTTATAGATTAAAAGAAAACACGAATTTAGGGTTTCATGAATTCGGTTTGGATCAAAAGTGAATAACGAGTGGGTTTTAAGCTAAAAGCTTTTAACAATGGTATAATTATGATCATATGAACATTATAAGAGTATTGAAACAGAAATGGAGCTTATGGAACCTGAGTTCGAGCTTAACGATTTGAAAACGGGTCGTATAGGGACTTTTGCACTCGTACGCCTAGATCACTACCTCGGGGCTTCAAGACTTGGCTTCTTTCTGTTCTTGGGATTCTTATAACTCCTCTTGATCAGACTTAGAACTCCATTGATGATTTAGAAGTGAATATGAAGGTGTGAGTTGAAATGAATGGATTTGTCCCCTTTTTATAGTGTTCGAAGACCCTTAGAGGCCAAGAAGACTTAGTGCCCAAGTTTAGGACATGTGTTAGTAGCTAGGAGATGAGTCTTGAGGTATATGGGAGTAGCTAGGAGTGTTGGCAAAAATTTAGAGAGGTGATGTGGTGTTTGGTTCAGCCGCGGGTTACCACAAAGAAACAAGGAGGATGTGGCCAACTTAAGGAGTAAGTATTTCACTTGAGGTGCTTGTAAGCAGCTTGTAGACCTAGTATCTTAGTCATGGTGGTGTGTGGGTGCTTGGTTGGTTTTAAAATGGGTAGAAAATAAAGAAAATGGGTCGCGGGTTCAAAACTAGCTCGAGTTAGGGTTTTTGGTTTTGTTTTCGTGTGTAATGGAGTAATAAGGATGGATTATGAAATGTGATGTTGTATATTATGAGTTTACAACTTAATTTGATTAGTGGTTAATAATGGGTAAAATCAAAGAAATGGGCCGTGGTTTAGAAACTAGCTCGGTTTAGGGTTTCTTAGTTTAAATTCGTGTAAATTCATGAAATGAGAAAGTAAATAGAATGTAAATGTAGTGCATGCTTGCTTGTAACTTGTACTTAATAGTTTGTACAAGTTTCCTTTGGAAAACGAAGGTAAAACGGCTATTTTGAATACCGTGCATTAATGAGTTATTCATTGTGCATTAAAAGGCTTGTACCTTATTTTGGAGGGAATTCATATTCAAATGAGATGCTAAGATACTTGTATATGTGCCTTAGTTGCTTGTACATTCACTTTAGATGTTTACATTACATAAAATTAGGGTTTAGGCATAATCGTTAATGGTTTATGTTCATTTAATAATATTGTCGTGAAAACTTTGTTAAATGAACATTGTACATGTTATAAATGATATTAGAGTATAGACTTCACATGTTATGATGTTTGCTTGACATATATATAGATAGAATAGTCATAGGTAGTTGTGTGTGCTCGTTTACTTTAGAGATGCAAGTTACGTTGTATATCGAGATAATAGTAATGCAAGTTACGTTGCATTATAAGATAATAGTAAAGCAAGTTACGTTGCATTATGAATTTAAAGAAAAAATTTCCCAGTAAAAAGGTGGTTTCTTATTTAATAAATAGATAGTACATTGCATAAACGAATATTACATTGATGAAATTTACGGGTTGTTATACAATGCCTTTTAACTCTTGTTGGTTCGTAACATGATACATTAGATGGTGAGTGATTTCATATGTGTCAACATGTTTGTACGTGTGGGCTCGTATTTGTTGTTGCAAATTCCTCTTAAATTATATGATAATCTAACTAGTGTGTAGGTTTGTTTTCTTAAACTTCCAAGTGACTACGTAATCTAGTTTTATTTTGTTGTTGTAAATTTTTGTTTGGCTTTTAGTACTTTAATTTCGGCTTCAAGTCTTCAGTCTTGGCTCGAGAATAAAACATGAATGACTATAAAAAAATTAGCAGAATTATATTTGTGCATCCATTTGTTGTTTTCTTGTCATATTTAGTTACGACCATATATGTTTTTGTTTATGGCTTATTTTATCATCTAGCTTTACGGTTAATTTTACATTGCATAATTTGATATAACTAGTTTTTTATATATATTTGTTTCAGGGATGGCTCATAGGAATGACGATGTGTGACGAAGATTCAATGAATGCACTTGTATTTTTTGATGGCTTGCACAAATGTCCTCCAAGCCTTGCATATATGTTCTTCAAGCCGTTCATATATGTCTTTAGAAAACGGGCACATGTGTTCTAATAAATTCGACGAGAAAGCGCATTGTGCACATATGTTCTTGGAAGAGTACTCATATGTTCTTGGACCGTGCACGTATGTTTCAATGAATTTAAAGAGAAAGTGAAGCGTGCACATATGTTTTCAGAAGAGCGCACACATGTTTTTTATTGACGTGGACAATGTATTTAACATGTTGCATTTGTATTCAAAATGAATTTTATTTGATATCAAATTTTGTTTACTTATTTATGTTTTTGGTTTGTTATTAGTTTTGAGGTTACATATATATTTTTATGTTTTTTTGTTATAAATTTTGAAGATTAAAGAACTAGAAACATATGTGCAATCACCATTCAAGCAAAAAAAATGTACGCAAAAACATATGAAATTTACAATATTTAGGAAAAACACATATGCACTCGCTTTTTTTATCTAAAAAATAAAAAATAATAATTCCGAAATTTAAGGGGTTATAAAAACATTTTTTAATTAAAAAATTCAAAAAGAAAAAATCAAAATATGTTTTTCGACTATTATACCCTTTTGAATTAAAGAAAAACATTTAATAATACTAAATTTGTATTGGTCCAAAATAGTTCTGTAAGTTTTGTACAAAAAAATAGTTCTGCATTGAATGGTCCCCTATATATACATGTATATATATATGTATACCTGTGTATATATATATATATATATATATATATATATATATGTATATATATATATAGGTATATATATATATATATATATATATATGTATATATATATATATATA
>BQNB010129137.1:0-19166 GCA_026074375.1 Tanacetum coccineum
TACTATGTTTTTCGTAACTGTGGGGGATTGGTTTGCACATGATATAATTAGAACTTTTGGAGTCCATATGAACTAGGGGTGAGCATATGTACCGAGAACCGCGGTTCCGAACCGAACCGGAACCGACCCAACTCGAACCGATTTTTGAACTGCGGTTCGGTTTCGATTCCTCAATGTGTCAAAATTTCGGTTCTCGGTTCGGTTCGGTATGGAACCGCAGTTCTCGGTTCCAGAACCGAAGAACCGCCGACTTCAAATATATGGGATTTTTATTAGATTTTTGGTTTTTTTACGTGATACTTCAAACATTCATCGTGATTTTAATAGTTTATCAAGGTACAATAGTTTCATCCTTGTTGCAACTTCATGTTTATATTTTTTCATAATAATTACATTAACACATAATTCAAAAATTCATACATTCTCGTTATTGAAAAGAGTCTCACGGCCGGCACGAGGAAAGAATAACGTCCTGGTATCAGGTAAGGTACGTAGATGTGTGAAACACATTAAGAATATTGAGTTTTTAAATGTCTTTTAGAAATTAGCGGTTCCAATCGGGTAGAACCGAAAATACCCGAACCGAACCCGAGAACCGAAGCGGAACCGAAACATACTCTCGGTTCGGTTCTCGGTTCCTAAAATATATTTTTTCGGGTCTCGGTTCCAGGTCGGTTCGGTGCGGTTCCGGAACCGCGCTCACCCTGAACTGCTAACGCGGCTAGCAAGTTCGCTACTGACTTGTGAACCACGACTACTCCAGGAAGACGCATCGACACTATTCATAGAATTAGGTGCGATGTCCCGCTGAACACCTGACAAAGTCATAAATACGTAAGAACATGCACATATAAATCCATATAAAAAAACAATAACAAAAAATATCAACTGGAAATGACTGGCACCTTTATCCGCTAACAGCAATACCACTATTAGTTACCTGAACATCTTTGCTGCCAAGTTAAACTGTTAGCGCGCCTATTAGGCTCGCCACTGACTTGTGGTCTACGATTATTCATAGAGGATGCGTCAACAATTGGAATCACCTGGTGATTTAGAGGACAAACATAAATAATTATTAATCCAATTAGAATGTTGGTTTGTTTATTTAGTGTAATGATTACTTATCTTGAGGCGGCATATCATTCTTAAAACTTAGGCGACACTTGTTCCTAAGACCTAGATACGAAGAATTCTGTCACAATTAAACGTATCCGCAATAAACATCCATTTTTTGCTGATTATAATTCTACCTTAAGAGATTAAAAGCAATGGTGATCTTGTTAAACCCTAGCCTTCAGAGAGACTTTACCCACTTACTCCTTTATGCAATTCATACACTATAGTCCACGTATCACCAGTCTTTACCAATTAATTGAGAACGTACTCGTTGATCCTAAGGGTCACCTGCCGGTCCAACTAAGATCACAATCTAAGGGCAAGGATAGGTTAATATTTGTGATCCTATTGGTCTAGATGTATAAATCACTATATGGAGAGTCATTATCCACCGGCATCTAATTACGTGGTTTGTATCCACTAATCCAGTTGAATGATAGGTCTCATACAAAAGCACGTAAACCAAGTATAAAAACTGAAAAACCTAAACAAGCAATCAACATAAATTAAGCAATCCAAGGAATAAACAAACTAAACCATTCAGATCTTTATAATATGGCTAATACCCGAAGATATTAGCCTTAACAAACGTAATAAGAATACAAAAGTAGTAATTTAACCAAGGTAAAACTAAACCGAGTTAATGAATGATACCAAAAACAGAACGATTACAAAGTAATAAAGATTGTACAAAGTTGTTTCCTATGGAACTAATTACGTTGCAAACCTCTTATTTATGCTCTTCCTTCTCCCACTGAAATTGACTTTAAATGGTTTTAAGTATCGAAACATATGATTTTGCACCCTGTAAAACCGTTTTTTAGAAGGTTTTCTATTTAGAAGGTCATAGAATTGTGGTCATTATGGCGTAATCGAAAGACTTCATACGGCGATTGGGGTCTTGGAGGTGGGACCACGATCAATTATCTTCCCCGAGAATATTTTCATTACCAAAACTTGAATCGATGTATAGGACTCCTCTGGATACGCGTGTTGAACCATGATCCTTTTAGTGGCTTTGATGAAGTGCGGGCGGACAGAATACGCCGTATCTTCCTTGATGGATACGGCGTAGTGGATGTCAGAACAGTAATCTTCATATTTCTCTCGATTAGATCAAAGAATGCGTGCCTTTTTTGCTAATCTTCACCAAGTACTCCATAATTACTGCAATTCTTAAATACAAATGATTAAGTAACAATTCTTTGCAATAATTATACAAAATGGGTTATTTACATGGGATAAATGATGCTATAAAGTAATGTTATTTGATGTCATCAAATATCCCCCCACTTGAATCCTACTTGTCCTCAAGTATCCTTTAAATTTTTATAAAATGTAATCCCTAAAGATTTTTCGTTAAGCAATTTATTTGATCTATTACCAAGCTACACAACCAAACATCTACAAAATAGGTCGATGAAAACACCAAATCACTCACTCTAACTATGTGGTAACAGAAACTAAATTTATCTCAATGCGGGTCGTGACGAGTATTCTATCATAAGATTGGCAAGGATACACATCCCCACCACTAGAGCTAAGGAGTAACAACTTTATAAAGGTAAAATAGGTTTTTATTATAAGGCTTAGGGTTGATCATTCTAACAATCTTTCACCAAAAGTACCACACCAACAAGGCAGTTGAATCACACATACATGGTTGTAACGACGAAATAGATATGCGTGTTCGATCACATCCTCATTCGAGTTTAACCAAGGGTTAGGATGAAGAATGATATAATAGGGAATGGGATTCTCCTAACTTACACCAAAAGTAATAAAACCAACACGGCAGCTGAATCACGCATACATGGCCAGTACGAAATAAATAAACATGCATGAACTCGATCACATATCTCGTACGAGGTAAAACCCAATTTAATAATAGGAAAGAGAAATAAATGTTGGTTAAATTAAAAATTACGAAACAAATATACTAAGTACAACGATAAAGGTAGACAATTGTTTAGATCACTATTTTTTCCCGACCGTTACCATGAAAACGACACAACTATTTACACACGTCTTGATCATTGATAAAAAACAACAACCTAAGTTGGCGTTCCCGTAACGGTCAACTTCCTAATCATCCTATACTTTACATACTTTTACAAGACAAGTGACGATACCTACCACTTTATACAAAACTTTACATCTTTGACTTATAAGACGTATCAACGAATAATCGATCCTTCATATAATTCCTTTGGTTTATGCTTTTGCGAAACGATTATCTCCAAACTTTCCTCCTCTTTTTTGTTGCGATTTTTCTAATTTTTCCGTTTTTTATATACTAACTACGAAACTCGGTGTAATTTCACCATCTTCACGATCATAATAACTCCGGATAATTCCTTCGATAATTCTTCATTCTTCGGACGTACCAATAATTGTGATGGTAGTAAAAATACATGAGTTTTGACTACTTTATACATTCTTATTCGCAATGTGTAAATTTCTTCCCAACCGTACCAAAGATAGAAAATTAAGACAAGACTCAGGAAATACATACTTTACACTTTAAGCGACTAGCAACTGATAAATGGGATTAATCTAACAGGGTAGGCTAAGATGTAAAGGTGTAAAGAAACAAATAGTTGGTGTTATCCTAAAGGATTGGCTCTATTGTTTTTTAGGGGTGTCTTACTCTTATGGTGGGAGTAAACAAAAGGTTTATACAGGATTTAACTAACCAGTGTAGTTAGTTAATAAAACAACATATAAAGGCTTTTTGGGTGTACTCCTAGAAATTTACCAATTTAAACAAGTTACTCCATCTAAATCCATAGTACTCATTGTTGTGGTCTTGATTAGATATACCAAGCCAAGTTCTAAAGTATACAACATCACCGGCACACTCATATTTTTGTGGAATTTGGGTAAACATTTGGAAACAGATAAGGTTAAATCCTCACAATATCTAATAAGGGTTATTGTGTGTGGGTTATGTAACTAGTAATTTCACAAAAGTATGCTTGATTTTTTTTTTAATTTGAGCATAATTTAAGCATTTTATGTGGAAAAATAGGACAAGTATACATTCTAATTCCCATCCCCCCACTTGAATTATACAACGTCCTCGTTGTATAGATAAAACATTAAAAACAGGAATTAAAAGAATTAGAATAAAAAACTCCCATGATATTTTACTCGATAGATTCTTCATGTAGATTTTATGAGTAAGGATGTGTGTTGTAAATGTGTCTATATGTCAGCGTGACTATAATCACACATAGGATTCCAAATGATCGATACTTCACCAACTTTGTCGATTTCTTTGCAGCGAGGTCCAGTGTAAAATATAAAAAAAACATGCAAAATCCTATCGCGGTACCTATGGTTAATTAATAAATAAACAGTACAGGAGACCAATACGTCGTATCCATAAACTAGAATATGCCGTATTAAATAACCTGTAAAAATATCTAAATACGGGTCAGTCAGCTGAATACGCCGTACCATATACATGAATACGCCGTATTGAAATAACTGACAATAATGTTTAAAATGCATAAAAATAAAGGACTGGTAACGTCCAAACATTCAATACGCCATATGGTATGGAGCGGATACGCCATATTGATGTCTGGGAAGACAGACTCGATAAAAATAAATAACAATTCGGGATGTCTCCCGGGAAGCACTTTTGTTTACTGCAAAGTCTTTAAGTTAGAATTTATCCTTCTAGCTTTCTTCACTTAGTTCAATACTTTTTCCTCTCCAGCTTTCATTCATGTAACGAATAGTTAGTACTGCTGGTGAAGATTGAAGAAAATATTCTAAGTAGTTACTACTGCTTGTACACAGTTAATGTTGTTGGTGTATAAGTTACTACTGCTGGTGCTAAGTTAATGCTGCTAGTACAAAAGTTACAACTGCTCAAAGATTAAGACTGCTGAAAGAGTTTCTTCTGTTAAAAGAGAATGGATAAAGACAGAAAAAGGATAAAGATTGATTGGAGATCAAGATTACTTACATGATAAGTATTAGTTATTTATAGAATAGATTATAGAGAATATTCTAAGTTTTAGGAATATATTGTAAATCGACTAGGAGTCCTTGGTGTATAAAAGGAGGTCCTAGGGTATAGAGTTTGATGTAAAAAATCTAGAAATCTTTTGTTTTGATATCGTTATAGCTTCAAGGTTTTGTAACCCTAATACTAGGAGAGTATTCGTATATTTGTAATAATAATATTGGAGCTTTTATTGTTGAATTATATTGTCTTGTGTTACTGTTCCATTAAGAATTCTTCTAATATTAAAAATTAGATTCCGCATAATCTTTAATACATTCACAAAGTTTCTACTATAGTTGTGTTAGTTTTATATATATTTAACTAATACCTTTAACAAGCTTAGAATTTGAATCGATTGAAGTGGGATCCAACAAAAGGTATCATACATCCTAGGACAACTGACGGCGTGGGCCTACAACATATGACAAGTTTGGACTTATCTTTTCAGTAAAAACATTAAATTATAAGTTAGACATTAAAAGTACACATTGTGAATTGCCTGTAAATACGTACTCATTTTTTTCGAATAATTTATACAACTTGATCTTGCGCTCTCATCATATCATTACAATGAATCATATCTCAACACATCAATATCTTCAACGTCAATATCTTCCACAATGAAAAAAATGTCAGATGTTTTAATCAAAGGTTAACAACATAGTTCAACTGACCCACAAGGTTTATGATAAACATGAATTATGTCCATCATTTTGTAGATGGGTTCTGCATTGATGCTTGTGTTCACCCACTTACGTTGGGAGTTGCAGCTACATAAACGTACTTTATTTTTTGCGTACCAGTTTACAACCACGAGCTCGTTGTTCACAAGTGAAATAAGACCTCATTTAGGTCCCAACTTCTTTAACGATGGTTTAGAAAAGACGTGAATGGTTTAGGATGTTAATTATGATTTTACATGGATCGACAATAATATTTTATTTTAATTACCCGTACTGCTTGAGGGTTAGTGCGGATCCTAGTGCGAGAAGTGTTGTGGATGTATTTACATTTATGTGCATTGAAAATTCAACCTGTCCTTATCTGTAATTATTACCGGTACTATTATTTAATTTGTTTTCGCCAATTTTAATTTCATAGGTGTTACAGAAGGTTAAATAAATTGCCATACTTATCCTTGGTTAAAATTTGAATGCAGGGTTACAATGGTCTTTATGCAAAATGTTATTTGTTTATGTAAAAGATATTTCTTTACCGTGACTTTGCGGAGGGGTGTTGCGGATGTTATGAAGCCGATTCTGCTACCTTGTTTTTTCTTTAAACTAACAACAAATAATAAGTCTTGAAATATCACTTTTGGTTAAAAAGTTTTACTGATATCAAGTATTAATACCTGAACGCCTATAATCATGCATAAAAAATAGGATGTTGATAAACTCTATGATCTCTAAACCATGTCGGGCCCGATCAAGCTGGGCAAAGAACTTATATTTTACTACCTTTACCCATCCATACAATACGAACACTAAGAAACAACCAAATGCTATGATTATGTACATTTGAGTTACTTAATCTTTTCTTTATTGTTGGAAGTTGTGTTGTTTGCAGCTTATATAACAACATCTTTCATATATCCTTGTTGTTCCGCCTACTTCATGTTCATGGACTCAATTAAAAGTATTCATATTTTAGACTCGTTATGTAGAAGAGAGCATACCTTAGGTACATATGTAGTGCCTAGTTGTTGAGGTTGGTCGGAATTCAATCACTGTAACAAATTCAGTTGTCATCAAGGTGTTAAAAGATACCTAAGAGGTTCTATAGTTGGGTCGACCTCTTGGTTTCTTGTAGTACAACTCATGTTCAATTGTTTTAAGTTAAAAGGTTTTTAGCAGTGGCCACAACAGAAGTTGCTCGTTCATTAGCAGGTAACTATTACAATATATCATAAGTTACCAGTATCCGAAATAAATTTAAACATCAACTATGAAATTAGCAAATCCAAACTCAATGTTTCTACAATGTTAGTAGTTTAAGTATATTATATTTGCTTATTTATAAGTAGAAGCTGAAACACATAACTATTGAATGCCAACTTAAAAATATCGAAAAAAAAAATTTAACCCTGTAAAAGTCACAAATATAACAATCAAGTTATAGCCCAAAGTTATAACTTTCAGTAAGAACATTCATATATTCTTCAAGGTCAAAATGCTCCTCCTCCATAAACTTTAAACGTTGATTATACATAGAGTTTTCTTTATCAGCTATTAATCTTCAAGGGTGATTTGAATCCCTAAACTGGTTGGTGTTATAAGGAAAAAAATGAAATACATTCCAAACCTTGAATTTTAACACGCAAGCATCATCACTGGTAATTGGCACACCATGGAGCGGCGAGAGGTAACGAAACTTCATGGTTGCACACTTTCGACCAACAACCGATTATGCAGCTGGTGTTTGGCGTGTGAACTAATTAAAAACCTCAAAGGTTATATTTATGGTAATTGTTAAATTGTAATTTGTTACTTTGGATTGTATGTGTATTTATACTAATGTCATGGCTTAGAGATTAAGCAACTAACACATAACCTAATGGGTACGACCCATCTATATAATTGGACCGGCCCATCTTATCTAGTTTGGTCTAACACGCCTACCGACAATGCTCAAGGACGGGGCAACAATCCTGTACTTGGATCTTAGAAAGGAGGAACTCGATGGAATTGTTAATGACTTTACCAACTAACTGCTGTCTAGCCTTTTATTTATAGGAGAGGAAGAAGAGAGGAGAGAGGCTTCTAGAAACTTTTGTTAAATCACAACCGTTGATCTTTTTTTTCTTCAATTTTTAGCCGTAGATGATGTATGATGAGGTGTTCAGACCAATGGGAGGCTGCCACGTCATAAAAATGACGTGGAGATTGTAAATACGAGGTGGGGGAAGAGTAGGGAGAGCTGGGGAAGAAGAAAAGAGGGATTTGGGCTTGTTAGGGTTTTGGCGGGAAAAGTGGTTATAAACGGTTAGGGAGAGGAAAGGGACGGGGGAAAGGGCTGTTTAATTTGAAACTTTGGGCTAATTGCATAAGTAGTCCCTCTGTTTCTTTTTGTCAATATATAGTGTTAAAACAACTTCCGGAATTGACATATATGGCCCCTCTAGTTTAGTAAACTTAGATATGGTTTTGATTTTGGGCTCATTGTTGGGCTTTTGTGATCCGAATGGTGTAGAAGGGCCCAAAGGGTATTTTAGTCTTTTAATCTTCCATTGTAAGGGCAAAATGGTCATTTTTCCTTTGTCCTTTTCTTTACTTTCTTGACTTTTCTCGACCACGGTCTTGATCCGGCTTTCGATATTGGCTTCAAATCTTTCTCTTGTACTTGTCTCTTCATTTCTTGTCGGTTTTTGCTCGTTTTTGCTCTTTTTGACTTTGATATCCTTTCCTGCACGTTGAGACACAAAAGCACACATATTTCCATCTTTTGGCATATTTTTTTGGCTTTTATTGGCGAAATCCTGGGTATTTTATGTATACAATTTAACACTTATCAAAATTCCCCAAACTAAAGGATTGCCGTGTCCTCACGCAATTTTATTAAGTGTACACTTTGTAAACTAACAAGTTTCCAAAATGCCCTTGTTTTCACCTTTTATGAATCCCCTTTTTAAACATCTTAAGCTTTTTCTCAACATTTTATCTCATGGAAACACATTAATGGCAATCATTGCAATTTTGCAACTTTTAGGCTCATTGAAATAGGCTACTCCCGATTAATAGAGCACAAAAGAGGAAAATTCGTCTTCCCTGACTTTTCACTAGACTAAACAAAGCTATTAAACAAGATCATTGTCAATATAAGTCCAAATGGTTAAGCTCTTATACTTACAACTTGTGAACTTTTCACTCCCAAGAATAAATTAATGATTAAGATGTGTGCACTCTTTTCAACTTAACCATAGATCAATTTATCTTTATAGTTGAAATCCATCTAAGCTTTACACTTAAGCCTTGTGAGCTTAAATGTTAATAACATAGATAAACCTCAACTCAAAGCTAAAAGAAATTGGGAAACAAAATTTATAACTTGATTTTAGAAAATGAAATTTTTACCATTCTTTTATTTTCAATATACTATAAATTATTATTTTTTATTTTTTTGCAATAGGAATGTTGTTCTTAGTTCTGCTACCCTACTTGTTAGCCTTTCTCCCAAATAGTGATATCGCAGCAACTAACGGAGTTCTTAGTTCGAACCCCATTCCGTTGCTATCGTTTGTAGGTTATGCGACTACACGCCTTTTTCCTACTAAGCTTTGAATCCAAAAGTCCCTTAGTTGCAATCATAACCTAGGCGCGCTCCCTAGTGATGAATGCCTACGAACCTTTTACTATTTCATTGAAAATTCTTCTTAATATTAAAGATTAGATTTAGCATAATCTTTAATACATTCAAACAAAGTTTCTACTATAGTTGTGTTAGATTTATCTAATATAACTAATCTTTGTACAAGCTTAAGGAATTCGATCTATTGAAGTGGGATCAACAAGTGGTATCAGAGCTTGTTGCTTTGAGAAACTTTGCTAGAAGATATGGATCAAGATTTTGCACACATAGTGGTTGCATCCAAAGTTCCCATGCTCAAATCGAGTGAGTTTGAGTTATGGAGGATAATGATTGAACAATACATCCAGATGATAGACTATGCACTGTGGGAAGTCATAGAGAATGGTGCAACCTTGCCAAAAACACAAATGGTAAAAGGTGTCATGATAGTGATGCCTATTACATCTACTTAAGATAAGGCTCAGAGAAGATTAGAAGTGAAGGCTAGAAGTACTTAAATGTTAGGCATTCCCAATGAACATCAATTAAAGTTTAACTCTATAAAAGATGTTAAGCTGTTGATGGAAGCTGTAGAAAAGTGATTTAGTGGGAATGCAGCTACTAAGAAGACTCAAAGAAATCTCCTAAAGCAGCAATAAGAAAACTTCACTACTCCAAGCTCAGATATTCTTGATCAAACCTTTGATAGGCTTTAAAATCTTGTGAGTCAGTTGGAGCTTTTGGATGAAAAGCTTTGACAAGAAGATGTTAATCAAAAGTTATTAAGAAGCTTGTCACCTGAGTGAAACACACATGCTGTTGTGTGGAGGAATAAAGCTGAGTTAGAAACAATGAGCATGGTTGATCTCTATAACAACCTCAAGGTGTATGAACTAGAAGTCAATGGGATGTCTAGTTCAAGTTCAAGCACACAGAACATGGCTTTTATGTCCTCTTCAAATAACAACACTAGCAGCTCTAATGAAGCACTTAATGCTGCTCATGGAGTTACTACTGCTAGCATTCAAGTTAATACTACTTACTCTACAAATATTGATAACTTGAGTGATGCTGTTATTTGTTCATTCTTTGCTAGTCAACCATATAGTCCTCAACTTGCACATGAGGACTTGCAACAAATCCATCCTGATGACATAGAAGAAATGGATTTGAGATGGCAAGTGGCCATGTTGACTATGAGGGCTAGAAGGTTTTTGAAGAATACATGAAGAAAGCTTACTGTTAATGGCAATGAGACTATTGGTTTTGATAAGTCCAAAGTAGAGTGCTACAACTGCCACAAGAAGGGATATTTTGCTAGGGAGTGCAGAGCTCCAAGAAATCAAGACAACAAGAACATGGAAAGCTCAAGAAGGAGTGTGCCTGTGAAAACATCTACTTCTACAGCTTTGGTGTCATGTGATGGTCTTGGTGGATATGACTGGAGTGATTAAGCAGAGGAAGGGCCTAATTATGCACTCATGGCTTACTCATCTTCAAGTTCTGACTTAGGGGCAATCCATAAATAGATTTACAGGATCAAGGAGTGATTGATAATTGATGCTCAAGGCACATGACAGGGAACATGTCCTATCTTACAAACTATGAAGAGATAGATGGAGGATATGTTGCTTTTGGAGGGAACCCCAAAGGAGGGAAAATCACAAGAAAAGGTACCATTAAAACTGGTAATCTAGATTTTGAAAATGTGTATTTTGTGAGAGAGTTAAAGTTTAATCTCTTTAGTGTCTCACAAATGTGTGATAAAAAGAATAGTGTTCTTTTTAATGACACTGAATTTATTGTTTTATCTCCAAACTTTAAGTTAATTGATGAAAGTCAAGTTTTACTTAGAGTTCCTAAAAAGAACAATATGTATAGTGTTGATTTAAAGAACATAGTTCCTAAAGGAGGTTTAACGTGCCTTTTTGCAAAAGCCACATCTTATGAATTTAAACTTTAGCATAGAAGGCTAGGTCACTTAAATTTTAAAACCATGAATAAATTAGTTAAGGGAAATCTTGTAAGAGGTTTACCTTCCAAACTTTTTGAAAATAATCAAACCTGTGTTGCTTGTCAAAAAGGAAAGCAGCACATAGCCTCTTGTAAGTCCAAAATAAAGAACTTAATCAGTCTTCCTTAACATTTGTTGCATATGGACTTGTTTGGTCCAACATTTGTAAAAAGTCTTATGAAGAAAATGTATTGCCTAGTTGTCACAGATGATTATAGTAGGTTTACATGGGTTTTCTTTCTAGCTACTAAGGATGAGACTAGTGGCATTCTTAAGTCCTTTATAACTGGTATAGAAAATCTAGTAGATCACAAGGTTAAGGTGATTAGGTGTGATAATGAAACTGAATTCAAAAACAAAGAAATGAATCAGTTTTATGAGATGAATAGTATTTTGAGACAATTTAGTGTAGTTAGAACTCCTCAACAAAATGGAGTTGCTAAGAGGAGGAATATGACACTAATTGAGGCTATTAGGACTATGCTAGCTGATTCTAAGTTGCCAACTACTTTTTGGGCAGAAGCAATTAATACTGCTTGCTATGTGCAAAATATAGTGTTAGTAGTTAAGCCTCATAACAAGACCCCATATGAACTTTTTCATGGTAGAACACCAACTTTAAGTTTTATGAGACCATTTGGGTATCCTGTTACCATTTTCAATACCATAGATCACTTAGGCAAATTTGATGGTAAGGCTGATGAATGTTTCTTTGTTGGATACTCTTTGAATAGTAAAGCCTTTAGAGTATTCAATAGTAGAACAAGGATAGTGGAAGAAAATTTGCATATTAGGTTCAGTGAAAGTACACCTAATGTTGTAGGTAGTAGACCACATTGGCTATTTGATATTGATGCACTAACAAGAACAATGAATTATGAGACAATTGTTGCAGGTACACAGTCTAATGACTTTGCAGGTACAAAAGCAAGTGATAATGTAGGTCAAGCTAGAAAGGAGACAGAACTTGTTAAAGATTACATTTTGCTACCATTATGGATTGTTGATCTACCATTTTCCCAAGGTCCAAAGAGTTCTCATGATGATGGATCTAAACCTTCAAGTGATGATGGAAAGAAGGTTGATGAAGATCCAAGAAAAGATAGTGAATGTAAAGATCAAGAGAATGAGGATAATGTTAACAACACTAACAATGTTAATGCTGCTAGCATAAATGAAGTCAATGATGTTGGTGGAAAAACATGCATTAAACTTCTATTTGATCCAAATATGCCTGCTTTAGAAGATTATAGCATATTTGACTCCTCAAGAGATGATGAAGATGATGGTGCAGTGGCTGACATGAAAAATTTAGATACAACAATCCAAGTCAGTCGTATTCCAACTACAAGAATTCATAAAGATCATCCTCTTGATCAAGTGATTAGAGATTTGCAATCAGCTACACAAACAAGAAGGATGTCAAAGAATTTGGAGGAACATGGGTTTGTTAGTACTATTCAATAAAGAACAAACCATAAAGACCTTCAAAACTACTTGTTTGCTTGCTTTTTATCACAAGAAGAACCCAAAAAGGTAATTCATGCATTGAAGGATCCAAGCTGGATAGAGGCTATGCAGGAAGAGCTTCTATAATTCAAGTTACAAGAAGTTTAGACTTTAGTGGATTTACCAAATAGAAAAAGGGCTATAGGCACTAAATGGGTTTTCAGGAATAAAAAGGATGAAAGGGGAATTATGATAAGAAATAAAGCAAGATTGGTTGCTCAAGGGTACACACAAGAAGAAGGGATTGATTATGATGAAGTCTTTGCCCATGTTGTAAGAATTGAAGCAATTAGGCTATTCTTAGCTTATGCTTCATTTAAAGATTTTGTGGTGTATCAAATGGATGTAAAAAGTGCTTTTCTCTATGAAAATATTGAAGAAGAAGTGTATGTATGTCAACCACCAGGATTTGAAGATCCAGACTTTCCTGATAGAGTATACAAAGTTGAAAAAGCATTGTATGGACTACATCAAGCTCCTAGAGCTTGGTATGAAACCTTGTCAATATATCTGTTGGAAAATAGGTTTCAAAGAGGGAAAATTAACAAGACCTTATTCATCAAAAGGTACAAAGGTGATATTTTTTTGGTTCAAGTGTATGTGGATGATATCATCTTTGGTTCAACAAATAAGAAGTTATGCATTGAACTTGAGAAGCTGATGCATGAGAAATTTCAGATGAGTTCTATGGGAGAACTTACATTCTTTTTGGGATTACAAGTGCAACAGAAGAAGGATGGCATATTTATTAGTCAAGATAAATATTTTGGTGAAATTCTAAAGAAGTTTGGGTTTACAGAAGTCAAGACTGCAAACACACCAATGGAAACTCAAAAGCCTTTGCTCAAGGATGAAGATGGTGAAGAAGTAGATGTTCATATGTATAGGTCAATGATTGGTTCATTGATGTATCTTACATCTTCAAGACCTGACATCATGTTTGCAGTGTGTGCCTGTGCTAGATACCAAGTCAATCTAAAGGTTTCACATCTTCATGCTATGAAAAGGATTTTTAGGTACTTAAAAGGTCAACCAAAATTGGGTCTTTGGTATCCAAAAGATTATCCTTTTGATTTGGTAGCATACACTGATAGTGATTATGCTGGAGCAAGCTTGGATAGGAAGTCTACAACAAGAGGTTGTCAATTTCTTGGATGTAGATTAATATCATGGCAATGCAAGAAACAGACAGTGGTTGCAAATTTTATAACGAAAGCTGAATATGTGGCTGCTTCAAGTTGCTGTGGACAAGTGCTTTATATTTAGAATCAACTACTTGATTATGGGTACAATTTTATGCATACCAAGATCTTTATTGACAATAACAGTACTATTTGCATAATTAAAAATCCTGTTTTTCATTAAAAAAACAAAGCATATAGAGATTAGACATCATTTTATTAGAGATTGCAATGATAAGAAATTGATTCAAATGGTCAAAATCCATACTGACAAGAATGTTGCAGATTTGCTTACAAAAGCTTTTGATGTATGTAGATTTCAATATTTGATTGCTAGTATTGGAATGCTAAATCCTTAAAGTCTTTTATCTCTTCATGTTTTTGTAGAGTTTTGTATGAATCAGTACTGTTATTCATGTCATTAAAAGTTTCTGCTGTTATGTATAATTAGTGCTGCTAGTTATACTTAATATTGCTGAGTTTCTGCTGTTAGTTATACTTAATACTGCTAGGTATAATTAATACTATGAAAGTTGCTATGGATTGTGTTTTCTTGGTTTTTGGACTAACATTTTGTAGGAAAAGCAAAGAAAAGTGTTAAATTATGTGGAATAAAAACAGACAGAGTGATTTGGTGAGTAAAAGAATTGAGAGAATTTGTGAGTCAAAAAACAGAAAGAGAGCTATGTGAAATAAAAACAAACAGAGTGATCTTAGTGAGTAAAAAGAATTGAGAGAATTGGTGAGAATAAAAACAGAAAGAGAGATGTATGAAATAAAAACAAATAGAGTGTTTGGACTAGAATTGGAGTTAATGCTGCTAGGCATAACTTAATACTACTGGTAAAAGTTAATGTTGCTAGGCATAAAATTACTACTGCTGTTGAAAGTTAATGCTGCTAGGCATAACTTAGTACTGCCAGTTGAAGGTTAATGTTGTTGAGGGTATTTTCATAAATACTTTGATTAAGGGTTTCATTCATTCATTTAATCGATTTCAATCTTTCAAATATTCTCTAATCACAAACCCTAACTCAATTTCATCATCCATCATCAAAACCAAACACAATGACGACCCTAAAGTTTGTTGATACTCATAACATGGTCGCGTTTTTGTCTAAACCCACAGAAAGTAAAGGGTTTGAACAAATTGTGGATTTCTTGAATGCATACTCTTTTAAGCATGCATTAACGGTTAATCCTACAATCTATACTTCGTGTATTGAACAATTCTAGGCTACTGTCAAGGCAAAAACTGTCAATGGGGAAGTACAGTTACAAGCCCTAGTGGATGGAAAGAAGATCATCATCACTGAGTCGATTGTTAGAAGAGATCATCAACTAGAAGATGATGATGGTGTTGATTGTCTACCCAATTCTACCTTCTTTGAACAGCTTATACTGATGGGGTATGAGAAAATTTCTTAGAAGCTTACTTTCTATAAGGCATTCTTTTCCCCACAATGGAAATTCCTTATTCATATTATTTTACAATGCCTAAGTTCTAAGACTACTGCATGGAATGAGTTTAGTAGCACTATGGCATCTGTAATCATATGTTTAGCTACAAACTAGAAGTTCAACTTTTCAAAATACATTTTTGAAAGTATGGTGAAGAACTTGGATAATGCAGGAAAATTTTTGATGTATCCAAGGTTTGTACAAGTCTTTTTGGATAAGCAACTGGAAGGGATGTCAAATCATAATAGGATTTGTGTTACACCCTCTCACACTAAGAAGATATTTGGAAATATGAGAAGGGTAGGGAAAGGTTTTTCTGGAAGGGAAACACCATTATTCCAAACAATGGTGGTACAAGATCAAGAAGAAATAGGTGAAGGTTCAGCAATTCCCACTGATCCCCATCACACACCCACCATTATTCAACCATTAACATCTCAACCTTAAAAGAAACAAAGACCTAGAAAGTCAAAGAGAAAGAACACTGAGATACCTCAGTCTAGTGGTCCTACAGACAATGTAGCAGATGAGGCTGTCAATGAGGAGATGGATGACAGTTTAGAAAGGGCTGCCACTACTGCTACTAGCTTAGATGCAGAGCAGGATAGGGGTAACATCAATAAGACCCAATCCAAGGCAACACTTAATGAACCAAGTTCCTTAGGAACTAGTTCAGGTAGTGGTCCCAGGCGCCAAGAAACCATGGGGGATACAATTGCTCAGACTAGGTCTGAGAATGTATCTAAACATTCCAATGATCCACTGCTCGTAAGAGGTAACACACTTCGAAGTGGTGAGGATAGACTGAAACTTGAGGAATTGATGGCATTATGTACAACTTTACAATCAAGAGTTCTTGATTTGGAAACTATAAAGACCACTCAAGCTAATGAGATTGCAAGTTTGAAAAGGAGAGTCAAGAAGCTAGAGAGGAGGAATAAGTCAAGAACTCATAGACTTAAAAGATTATACAGAGTTGGTTCATCAAGAAGGGTAGAATCCTCTGAAGATGAAGGTTTGGGTGAAGAGGATGCATCCAAACAGGGGAGGATAGCTGATATTGATGCTAATGAAGACATTTACTTAGTCAATGTTCAGACTGATGAAGATATGTTTGGTGTTAATGACTTAGATGGTGATGAGGTGATTGTTGAAAGTGTAGATGTTGTTAACACTGCTGAGGAAACAAGAAGTGTGGTTGAAGAAGTTACTGCTGTTACAATTCCAGTTAGTGCTGCTACAACTACAACTACAACAACTGCAATAACTGATGTTGAAATAACTTTGGCTCAAGCACTGGCAGAGTTGAAGAGTGCAAAACCCAAGGCTGATAAGGTTGTGATACAAGAACCAGAGCAGGGTACAACAACACCAACACTTACAACAACAACTGCTGCTATAACAATTACAACTGTTAGCACAAGACCTAGAGCAAAAGGGCTTGTTATTCATGAACAAGAGAAAACACCTACACCAACATTTTCTTCACAACAACCATCACAGGTCAAGGTTTAAGATAAGGGTAAAGGCAAAATGGTTGAACCAGAACCTGTGAAGAAAATGTCTAAGAAAGAACTACTCAGGCTTGATGAAGAACTTGCCTTCAAGCTACAAGCTAAAGAAGCAGAAGAAGAAAGGCTTGCCAGAGAAAAAGTTCAACAACTTGAAGAAGCCAACATAGCTTGGGATGATGTTCATGCTAAAATTGATGCTGATTATCAATTGGCTCAAAGACTGCAAGCTCAAGAGCAAGATGAATTGACTGATGAAGAAAAGGCAAGATTGTTTGTACAATTCTTAGAACAAAGAAGAAAACATTTTGCAGCTAAGAGAGCAAAAGAAAAGAGAAACAGACCACCAACAAGAGCTCAACAAAGGAGTATCATGTGTACTTATCTAAAAAACATGGAAGGATGGAAGCCCAAAAGTTTGAAGAACAAGTCCTTTGCCAATATTCAAGAATTTATGACAAAGTAATGAAAAGGGTGAATACCTTTGTTGACTATAGAACTGAGTTGGTGGAAGAGAGTTCCAAGAAGGCAGAAATAGAGCAGGAAGAAAGTTCAAAGAAAGCTGAAGCAAGAATAGCACAATAGAGCAGTTTAAAGAGAGTAGGAAAAGAGCTGGAACAAGAAAGCTCTAAAAAGTAAAAGTTAGAAGAAAACAAAGAGTCTGAAGAGCTTAAGCAATATTTGGAAATAAGTCCAGATGATAAAGATGATGTAACTATTGATGCTGCACCTTTATCTACTAAATCTCCAACCATTGTTGACTACAAGATCTACAAAGAAGGAAAGAAAAGCTATTTTTAAATTATCAGAGTAGATGGTAAGACTTAGATGTATTTAACTTTTGGAAAGATGCTTAAAAACTTTGACAGAGAATACTTGGAAGTTCTTTGGAGTATAGTCAAAGCAAGATTTAAGAAGACAGAGCCAGTGAATTACATGGATAACTTCTTACTTCTTAATTTGAAGACCATGTTTGAACATCATGTTAAAGATAATGTTTGGAAGAATCAACAAGGATTAGTTAAAGTGCTGAACTGGAAGCTTTATAATTCTTATGGAGTTCATTGTGTAACAATGCAGAACATGCTATTTTATCTATTGGCTGAGAAGATGTATCCACTTACAAATCACATACTACATCATACGTTCAATGATGTGAAGCTTTAAGTTGATTATGAGTGTGAAATGGCATTTGAGCTTCTTAGATTGGTCAAGAAACAGCTTAAGGAAGTCTATGTACCTAAATGAAGTGTTTTGAAGCATCCTCCTGGTGATTGATGAAGCTTTAAATGAAACTTGATGATTTTGGAGATAAATATCAAGTTTAAGGGATGATTGTTGGGATTAAAAGCCTTCTTGAAGTTACTGCTTCTAAGGTTTGTGTTACTACTGCTAAGCTAAAGTTAGTGTTGTTCATTAACTTTAATAAAAAATATGCCAAGTAGTTAGTGTTGTTAGTATAAAGTTAGTACTGCTATAGTTACTACTATTAGTATATATTAGTACTGCTAGTGTAAAGTTACAACTACTAGTGAAGATTGAAGAAAAAATATTCTAAGTAGTTACTATTGCTTGTAAACAGTTAATGCTGCTGGTGTATAAGTTACTACTGCTAGTGTTAAAAGTTAATGCTGCTAGTATAAAAGTTACAACTGCTCAAAGATTAAGACTGCTGAAAGAGTTTTTACTGTCAGAAGAGAATAGATAAAGACAGAAGAAATGATAAAGATTGATTGGAGATCAAGATTACTTACGTGATAAGTATTAGTTATTTATAGAATAGATCATAAAGAGTATTCTAAATTTTAGGAATATATTGTAAATCGACTAAGACTCCTTGGTGTATAAAAGGAGGTCCAAGGGCATAGAGTTAATAAAAAATTATCACAATCTCAATCATCTACACAAGTACCAAAAACGAGTCATTCATAGAATTATCATAGCTTTAAGGTTTTGTAACCCTAATACTATGAGAGTATTCGTATTATTTGTAATAATAATATTGGAGCTTTTATTGTTGAATTATATTGTCTTGTCTTTTTGTAGAATTCTTCTTATATTAA